>DWHO01000978.1:0-17001 GCA_018247575.1 Eurytides lysithous rurik
TGTTTAAGAGATTAGGAACCAATCACCTATTCTTGCATACAATCAATGTCTTTTTTTACACGGTTTTATCTGGAACCAATCTACCGTGTAAAAACAGAATTAGGTGTACACTTTTTTCTAGAAGCTATTTTAATTTGATTTTGTGGCTATTGACCAAACACAAAGTCCCTTAATTTCTTTTCTCCTTTTATATGTATATATTTTTAAATAATTTAAAATTCTAAAGTAAAATCATGAACCAAACAACAGCCAAACAAGTAATTGATAGCCAACCTTTTAATTCAAACTGCTCTCTGCCCACACAGTATTAGATCATTTGTAAGACATTGTTATTTATAAGACATTTTTTGTACACAATTTGAGTCATCTGGTTATCCCATAATTCTATGATATATTGTATTCATAATGAATTGTACTCTGTTAAAATTAAATTATTTGTCTGTTGTGGACAGTGGTTACTGCAATTTGTTACTTTTTGTAACTTCACAGTGGAAAACTTAAAGGTATTTTCACTAAATTTAACTTGCTTTTAATTGAACTTAATTCTTCAATTTTTTGGGACTAACACTCTTACGGTTACAGAAATGAAATGTTTGCTGATATGTTACCAGGGTAACCAAACAATGTAGACTAAATTTGATGACCAGTATATTAAGGACTACAAAATTTTTTTGAATCATTTAAATGTTCTTTATTACGATAATTTATTTTCTCAAACATATTTTTTTATATTATTTTTTTAATATTTTACTGTTAAAATGGTGTGATTTTTGCAGTATGCAATATGCAGGCAATACCGTGTCTGTTGATATGCAATGTTGACAAAGTAGTTACTTAGACTCCATAAAAAAAAAACTTGAACATACGATATAACATCTTAAATATCTGAATGATGAGTGTTTTGTGTTGTTAAAGTCGGGAGTGTCACTTACTAGCAGGTGTTATGACTGTCTGTGACATCTGTCACTTTATCTTCTAAAAAAATTGTAGTTTAATTCCTTGATAAGTAATAAATAATATATTACCAGATAAAAATAACAGCCTGTATATGTCCTACTGCTGGGCACAGGCCTCCTCTATACAGAGGGTATAAGGGCACATACCGCCACGCAGCCGCACTGCGGATTGGCGGACTTCACATATTTAAGAAATTTTGTTTTTTGTTTTCTTAAGTATGCAGATTTCGTCACAATGTTTTCCTTCACCGTTGATTACGTGGTAAATCAGCACTTAAAATTGTTAATTATACAATAACAAATTCTTTGGTGCTGGCACCGGAGTTTGAACTCATGTTGCTCAAGTATATTGAATTGAAAGCGAACACCCGGACACTGAGCTACCAGATACTAGTACTGAAAGTTTGTTGACAGTTATTTTACATTTATTTAATCTACAGGATAAATAACTAACTTTGCACCCCATATTGATCAATATAATGATATGATATACTCCACATTGTAGCACTGTTTGAATCAACACAACTTGTGTTATTACGCAATAAACATTCAAGTTGATTAACGTTGGAGCTTTAGTCGTTTCTCGAATTTATTAATTACGCCGTTCAGTGACGACACATGCAAATTCATTAGTCCAAACGATGGTTCAAGGATATGTCCAAAATTAAAAGGCATTTTAGTTTTCAACAGGATATCTTTTTTCGCTTTTGTGGTAACATGTAATATTGTAATTGTTTATGTTGTCATTTAGTGGTTAATTCAAGTCGGGCTAAAATTTTATGTAAAAATTATATACTACATATTTTCCCACAGCGGCGTTCCGGTTTTTTATATTCGTATTAATTTTGCGAGCATTGAAATAATATAAACGTAAACAGTGGATACTATCGCGATAATGAACCGGATATGAACCTAAAATATCTCTGACGATCTCAGACCCTGGGACTATTGCCTAAACAAAAAAGAAAATGTAACTCACCCCAACTTTATAAAGTTGTTTATTAACGCGATTAGCCTATCGGCGATCAGCTGCTCGTCAATTCGGATCCGTTCATTTGTAAATGTGTACATATATATGTCACCGTGTCCAGCGCCCGGTATCTGGTACCCCTTGGAGCTGGTAAAACTGGCTTTGTAAGCGAATTTCATCAAATACACCGGCTGGGAGGCTTTTGCGTGCAGTATCGCCGATTTCGCCACGGGATACTCGACGAAGACATCGTTAACGTAGTCTACGTAATTAGGTATAAAACTGTTGTCGACCTCGCCCTCCCCGAAATAGAAATCCTTCACTAGACCAGCGAGTTTCCGCTTCAATTCCTCGCTGTCACAGTTCAAGTTGTTCGGCAGCATGTCTCGAAAGTCATCAGGTACGCTTGTGAACCGCTGCAGGTTGTCGGCGATGACTTTCACCTCCGCTGCATTGGTGTATACGATCATGAGTGGCACGTGGGGGAAGTGGGCGTCCTTAAGCACATCGAGCGGATCTATCTCCAACAGACTGCTGGCCGTCGATACGTCACGCTCGATGCACGGCAGAAACGTTGCCGTGCCGTTCATGAGCGTCTTCAGCGGCATGTCCTGGTAGAATCTAGCAATCGACTCCGGCGTACCGTCACCGATGTACCCTAAAGATGAGGCGGCCGCTAGTGCTGTTGAGTACGGCGTATAAGTCATGGCAGTAGGTGCTAGAGCCGAGCCCGATTCTAGGATAGCTCGATGGAAGAGCCCTACCGTGGATCCGGATAGTAATAATAGCTCTACCGCGACCGCCCCAGATCCCGTGCCGTACAGGGTGACATCAGTCGGGTTCCCCCCGAAGTTTTTGATGTTTCGCTGCACCCAGTAAAGCGCGGCTACTTGGTCTTTTAACCCGGCATTCCCTGGTGCCTCAGCCGTGCCCAAACAGAGAAAGCCCAGCGCTCCTAGGCGATAGTTAAACGTGACGATCACAAAATCTTGATGCAGTAGACGTCTTGGCGCTCTGTACGTCCCCCAACTGAAATAATTACGTTCTTTCAATGACTAATAAAAAATTTGGTTTCAAATGGACAGCTTTATTGCAGCTCCTTTTGCCATTTATATGTCGTCTAACGTCTAAGATACAGCACGCAGCAAGCTTTTTATAATCTTTTGTGCAGTAAAAGTCCAAAAGGCAAAAACAAAAATTTAAAACTAGGAAGATTTTGCTTTACACAGTCAAGGTGGCTACCATGATTTTTTTAATACGGTTGGTATATATAAAAGAACAAAAATAGGTTTCATAACAATCGCTACGCTCAGTGTAGAACTCTCAGAGTATCACGACGACCCTAACGGGCAGTGTGCTATAAAAATATTTATATTGTCAAGTCTCCTTTACTCGCCGACGTCCTGAGTAAGGTGGCCAGTGGCCATCCAACAAATTTTTGCGTTTGGCAACGCCCTCAACATCTGAGTGTTTAGAGGCATTAGTCGTCACTTAACATCAGATGCCGTTTGATTCACCACCAACCTCTTATATAAAAAATCCCAATATCACTTGATAGCATACACTACCCCCTTTGGAAGTCGCCGTCGTGCACTTGAACAATGACTGGCAGCGACCTCAAATGCTCCGGTGTGAACACATTGATCACAAGGCAGTCCTCCGCGCCCTCCTCATCCGCTTGCGGGCACTTGATCCGGTGCGTCGCCTCAAATATACCGTCCCATCGGGGTGGCGGCTCAGGTGCCTGGAAACGGTACCAGGTCGGGATTCACACAAACTTCCTGCCATGAACGTGTCGTATGAAGCTAGTATCCGGCACGAATAGTTCGCTGCATAAGTTACATTTAACTGTTGCTGACTAAATGAGTCAGAGTGCAAAAGATGGTGTATATGTTATGCTGTCTTAATACATATTATACTAATTAAATTGGGACATATGTAATAGAATATCAAACGCAGAAGATGATATTTATTATAAACTGACAAAAATTTGCATGCTCAATTTACTCTACACAGTACCAAGTCTTATACATAAATCTGGTAATGATTGACTGATATCACTAAATCTAAATGTTTCCCATTTGAAATACCGACAGTATTTTATTGAATTGATGCTAATGTTGTCTAGCGATTGTATTGTATTCTGTAATTATTCCCTAAGCCAACATTAAGTACACTATGATCGACGTTACTTAACGAACGGTCGTAGCTTCCTCACGAACTGAGATGTAAAAATGACGATTCATAAGTGCTTGTAAAGGCCTATTTGAATAAAATAATTTGATTTGAAAGCTATCACCGTTAAAATTTAACTTACCGTGATTCTTAATTAAAAGTAATTCATAATCTTGACATTGTATAGACAAGCACAAAACCTAATTTAATCGTTATAGTTAGTCTTTTCTTGCTTGAGGGATGCTTGTTATAAATTGTCCTCTAGATCGTTTTATCAGTTTTAGTGTTAAAAAAAATCTGTCATATAAGAGTAATGCCTGTTTTATCGAAAAAAAAATAATTATAATACAAAACAGTGCGACATTAAGTCTTATCTGTTAATTCAATAAAAATGATAAAATTGCACCTAACAGTACTAAATTGTTTTTACCGTTTGTTTTTCTTTAAAATAAAGTGAGTCTTTATGTAAAACCCGTACGACTTTACCGCACCATATAAGCGGACCTTTATCCAGTTAGAAATAAAACTTCGTGCGACCTTATAAGGGTACGATCTGGTCCTAAGTGCCTCCCACGCGTGCGGCTTATAAATGCCCATAACACACGTTATGGTCGCTCTGACTAAGTCGGCCACCTTTGTTAGACACGACACATTGAGGTTTTTGCAGTGGGACGTGGGCGATCAATTCACCTTCGACGCAACGAAACCGTCACGTAGGTGGTGAGTTTTTTACAAGGAAGTTTGGAAACGCTTCACAATGTGTGGACAACTGATTTTAGTCTATAAATCAGATCTCAATTGGGTTACCGCAGTTATAGAACTAAATATAAATTCACGTTAGCGAAGCCATGATTCCTAGATTACTAATGCGCCTAAAGCCTAGAATACCTAGAATTACCATCTAGCAGTGAAGTTACGATCAAATAGTAGCATTCTTTTTGATATCCGTCTGAGATAGTACCAAATGAGTTGCCTCTTATTCTAGGCTACTCTGTTCCGGTAAAACGAGCAATGTTGTCCGTCTAATCATTGGGCATAGATATGTACCATCTAGTATCTTTGGTTGACGAGAGCGGTGTAAAGCCAAGCAATAGTACCGTGTCACTTTGTTGTTATGAGCAAATGTGTAGCCTACGACGAGGCTCACAATTTACTTGAGTGCTCAGGCACGTTATATATATTCATCCAGATTGCCCACATTTTCTCCCGTGTTTTTATTACGGTTTCACTTTTATAAAATTTCTAGAATTATCTATGAACTGTGAGTTGTCATTCTATGGAAGATATCATTCCGATCTGTTGCCCTATTGCTCGCGAAAATCTGAAAAATCTAATTCCTCAAATAATAGTTGTGAGAATAGCATATAGTACGGTCATCTCATGAGAAGTGACTATGATCATGTCAGATGAACGTATTTGATCTATCGCGAACGACGAAATTGTCGGTTGTTTTAATCCCTATTATTTGTTAATACATGAAATTAAGCAGTCGACGCGACGGTTGGAACGTATAATTTGGAACCTCAACGGCAGGCAGGCCGAGTGGTCTCACGTTAACTACAAAATTAGACGGCCAAGTGACCAGTAATAGTAACAGATACCCATGCGAACGTATTTATTCCGGTCCATTTCGGTTCTGTTCGATCTTGAGCGTTCGAGGTTTGGTTTCATATATTTATATAAATTTCTGAAGCGAATTTGCAACTGTTACCTAATTTGATCGTTCGATTTAACTACCAGTTCTTGTTTAATATTTTCGTTTAGTGATTATCTAAATGTCGGAGAGATTTGGACAAATTTTGTTTCACATTGTTGGAGTATTATAAATAGTACACAGAATAATATAGGTTTCATCGCAAAAATTCTTATCGGTTTGTCTCTGGACAATCTATTTTGCTAACCGGCGTTAGTTTTTTATGTTCGTAAGTGCTAAAAAATATTGGCTTTCGTCAGGAGCAGTAACTTACTCTCAAAGCCCGATCGGACGTATATACGACACGAGTGGAAACTCCGCCATTTGATGGCGTTAGTGTTTGAATTAAGCCAATTTTGAATAAAATACTTTTACATTTTTGATTGAAGTCCACCTTTGATAGCAACGCCTCAGCATCATTTCTTGAATGTAGATGGAATTTACCCTGCTTGGCCCTACTTGATAAGTCGAACCACTCTAACAGCTACACCAAGAATTATATTCGATTTCTCTGTTAGTGTGTTAGTTCTACAAAAAATATATCTACATCTATATACTCTTTATATGACAGGTTGTTCCGTAACAAAGATGGAAGAATAGAAATGTTCCAACAATTTTCTCATTCAATTTCACAAGCAGACAACGTATTAAAAAAAAGGACGTTAAATATGTTTAGTGTTATTTTTATCGCGTAAAATATCGTCGTAAATTGCGTGTAAAATTGCCATAATACATAGGCTAAATAAATCATATGCTTGAAATTCGTGATTTGCGAGATATTATTGTGGCAGCTCGATTTTCACACTTCATTTGAATTAGCCGGACCCAAATCTTTCGTTAATGATGCTGGCCTGTTGATGAATAATGACCATCAACTTCATTTAGTACATGGTATTGAAAAACTGCGATGATTGGCATATAATCGGGGGACCTTTGAACTATTTTGACAATCGGACACAGGGGTCCATAATCAATTAGTGGACGCTTTTTGTGAGGGGGGGGGTCATAGCGATGAGTTATTATTTTCCTATGGTCGAAACAAAACATGCCATTGTTGTTCATGTCTCTTAACGTGATGCTTTGACGATTTACATTCATAAAATATAAGATAACTGTAGTTACAATCGAATCGGCAGACTTTATATGTTTGGGTTCCATACATTAACGTTTCTTCCTTATCTGTTGAAGCAAGAATGGAGCAAATGAACTCGTGGTTGACCAAATAAACTGCTGCTCATGAACTTCCTTCATTAAATAACTAGGGATTCCTGGTTACCATTTAACTATAAATGACTAGGGACAAAGATTTTATTCGGAGATGATGGGCAATACTAAAGTGACTTATGAACTATTTAGTTCAAACCACTTACTGATACTGTTCTGTTAGTGTTATAGCTAAACTTTCGCTTACCTTACGTCTTATCCGCCTTGTCGCTTTCTCAAAATAAAAATAAATAATTTCCACGCAAGGTTCGTTCATATGCATCACTTGCATCACCGGTGTTCATCTACTATATAAGTATAAAAGACTTATTCTGCCGAATAAAATTTGCAGTTTTCGTGTTAAGGATTTAAGGATTTCACAGTCCCTCCGTAACCATGTTACGAAATAAAACAAGACTCTTAGCGAAGTCAATACATAAATGCAGTTTACGATTCATAGTCATATAATTAAGCCACGCATTTGTTCAAAACGGACAATGCCGCAATAAAACTAACAAGAAAACTGATCTTTAAGGCGGCACTCTGTAATTTTGTCATCAGCGACAATGATGTAATCTTTGTAACTTATTTAGCTTAGGAACGAGTACCTAGCAAGTACCAAGTGGCCAAGGTTTGACTTTAATTACATAAAAAAGATTGAGTATGTTCGTCAGCGTCATATTTGTTCCCATTACCGATGTTTGTTTTGTGTTTGGCATACATTAGATATTACCCACGGTTTCACTTGGGTGTATTTAGATTTTGTGTAAAAAAAAGTTACGTACGATAAGTCCTCATCCTTCCATCAGGCTAAATTAAATGCCATGGTTACGGAAAATTAATGTCGTTTTGTCTTTCCACTGTTTGTTACATTCTTATTTCACAGAGGAACATCAATTGGCATCGTATTTTAGCAGTCTATATTTTATTCGTTGGTTTCATTTTTGACAGAGGTGGTTGACAACCTTTGGTTTGCGTATTATGGACGGAGTCAGGAGAGTGACACAAGCGACTATTGTCTCAGAAAATATGTTGTATGTTTCTATAGAAACACTGAAATATATATAGATTTCATTGCACAAGAAAATAATTAATTTCAGCACTTCATAGATATTACAAACGCGTATAACTTTAATTAGATTCAAATGATAATCATGTAGAATTAAGAATTCAATGTAGATGACGTCACAATTAATGAAATAAAAAGCATATTCCGAGGCTGATATAACGGTATTTTAATGGTTTGTATACGTAAGCGAATCTCAAAGAAATATCTTAAAAGCTAACGTTAATCGACGGAAACGATTTCGCGAGTTTCGCTCGCTTTAAATTATTTTAACAATTGGGATCGCTGCCAACTGCCGCCGAGTGGTTATAACCTACCCTTGTTAATGCCAATATAAATAAAGAACTGCGTTGAACAACGGTTAATGCAATTAAATAATTCGAAAATAAACATTATAATGACGGGCGTTAGACGCGCATCATTACTTATAGCGTGTGCGGGCCTGGATGTGAGAATTATGTTGATTCACTTATCGAATACTTTTCGATGTTAAAGGTTACTCAGAGACGTCGATTAGCGCTTATTATGTAAGTCACGGCCACCACATTTGTAGAGACGTGGCAACAATGCGTGCTAAATCAGCACTTATATTATTAGTATTAAATTAACCAGTTTTAGTTCTTTAAATAAACGATTCATTTCAAATATTCCCAAAAACCTGGTTCCGAATATGTCACGAAATGTCATTATACTTGTGACATTTGGACACGTTCACTTGTAATAACAATCCGCGCTGTTTATTCACAGCTAATAAGTAGCTTGAAGATGGCTTTGTTGTTTACCGAAGGCCCGTTGCCACCGACGCCAAAGGTAACTTAGACTGAGCAGTAAGTTTAAATAGTTATGTGACATTTCTGTACAGTCGCGTATAGATATTTATTGCCTTTATAATATAATTCTAAATGATAATTTATGTCTTGCATGCATCTATATACTCTTTATAGCTCATATCAAGATCTTTTATGACTAGACCCGAACGAAACCGTCCTTTTATATTTTTTTCAGTTACTTTAAAGAGATGAACGATCCTATTTATTTGATGTTAAGTGATTACACCGCCCATTTCAATCAATACCGATATGTTAGTTTTATAAAATTGCCACAAGATATCTTAGATATACAATTTGAAAGTTTTAAAAATCATTGAAATTAGACAACACAAAAGTTTAAAAAAAAATCGAGCTGAACTAAACTAGGCCTACGGTACCAAAGTACCGTAGTCCTGGGTGAGGCAATCCATTCGGACTTCTGCGCGTATACTGAATCCGGATCTGCTATTTTTATCATTGATCGATTGCGATTGGTACATCGGGTACGACCAAGTTGTAAAATGCAAAACTCGTTGCGCGCTCCCGTTCTCGAAGTACGTGACGATTTAAGTGTTGCTTGTGCTTGTTTACGGCAAACTGCGTGCCAAATATTCTGTAGTTTAATGCGTCCGCCATAGGTAAGTTAATATCACGAAATCGTTTACCTTGATCGACGCCGAGTATTAATAGAAATAAAAAGATACACTAAAAAGCCGTGCCCTGCATGCGATGCCAAATGGAGAAAAAGATGACGTCTCTCATACAAAGTCTCGTGGTAATTAGTTGATTGGTTTAGAACAATTCGCAGAAGTACGTTTTCTTAATATTTTCATAACCTTATTAAATTATGCAGTTTTCGTCAGATCGAAAAAAAATGTTATCAAATTGACGGTTTACTTTTAGAACATCTAACATCTCAGTCCGTTCCGTCACTATGAACGCTATAATATATTCGATACGTCGGAATCCTAAAAATAAGCTACCTAATAATTTAACTATCTTTTAATTTTAAATTTCAAGTAAGATTGCGACCGATGATTGTAAATAATTTTGATGTTTAATATTGCCTGCCAGCGCCATTGTTGTAAAGCAGTGAGCTCTTTGAGTAATTAAAACCTCGTTTCATCTGTGCTGTCCGACACAGCTTCATGCTACTGATTTACAATACACAAATCACGATGGCATTTTGAGGATACACTTCGAAATATATAGCCAGTTGTTTATCTATAATTACAATGACGCATTGTCATTTTCTCAGTAATTTATCGGCATGCGTCCCGAATCCTAAAGTCTTCGACCGCTTCACGGTTTTGTTTTGAAATGTCTCATTAATATATTTTAAAGCATTTCTCGGTATGTTATTGCTCGCATAGCACGAATGGACGGTCATAACACGTTTATTGGCTACAAGTTATGATCGTATTGTTAAATGGGTTAGACGTGCCAAGTATTTTTCTATAGACTACAAATGTTCCTAATAGAAACCGTCTTTTTCATTAAAAGTTGTAACACATCTAAAGGCTCGCTATAGTAAAGTTTACAAAAGCTTTATTCACAACAGAATTTTAACACTGAACTCTATAAACTATATATAAAATTATAGGGTAGCCTACTAGACTCTCTACAGCTGATTACTACAGAAAACACTATTCTTTGTGTGTGATTTTTTTTAATGATATAAAGTACAAGTCGTCCTTTTTATGGCCACACTCCCGCCCATAACTATACATGGCCACACAAATTCTCTCACTTGGTCTTGCACAGCTCTCGTCACCCGTATTTGCGCTGGCAACATTATGTTTCAAACCGGAATGCAGTAGTCTTTACACGCTAATGCTTGGGAATGAATGGAACCCTAGACGGACCCCGCCAAAGATCCTACCACTCAGTTACAACAAAAAGTAATGTAGTGGTAAATAAGACACCTATGAATACAATACCCACATGATTGCATTTGCGGAATTTTAAAAAAATATGCGGCTTAATATGTGACCCCATCGGATTCTCCGAAGGAAATGAAAATATAAATACTTCTATTTGTGCCAGTCTTCTGTTAGACTGAGCTTGTTGTGTAAGCTAAGCTTGTGGTTTGTTTGTCTACGACAAGTCCGTCGTCAGAATTTGCCTCTTAAGCACTAAAAAAATGTCTTCAATTGAATGAAATTCAAACTGCAACACATATGTTTTCTCACATTGTAACGTGTCGTGAGCGACAATCACGAGGCTCTCTTTATAATCGTACCGTTCGTGTAATTCTTTTGTGTTTATGTCGCCTCGTTGCTTCGGAGAAAGTTGAAACGGGTTTCGTATGCCCTAAAGATGGCGCCCATTATCGAACATTCGCATCCTGATTTTTATCTCGACGAATGTTTATTGGTCGCCTCGAATTTATTATTTTTGTACCTCATTTTACGCAGTTTTTTTTTGATAATATTTTTGCTTAATGCGTGGTTGCTGTTTGTTATTTATCCCACTGTTAGCCTGCGGTTGCGTTGGCGTAGATTTCAATTTAAAGGACCTTATAATCTATAATCATATGACTAATTTAACTCCCTAAAGAAGCAACATAAAAGAAAAGAAGTCAAACATACACTCGCATTTATGACATCAGTAGAGACTACATCTCTCGCACGCGGTTTTACTCTGGAAGTTTAGATGATGATTTTGTGTTATTCGGGTTTTTTTTTGCCATTTTTACAGATTGAAGAATAGTTTATCGTTATATCGTTCTCCGTTCTAAATATGTAGCTCTGTAATTATCACCTGACTACCGCGTAAAATAAGGATAAACCTACAAACACGCTTTATAGTAAGTGATACTAAGAATTTCTTAATTTATGTTTATAATCGCTGTTAGTGGTCATTGTTATACCATTTCACGATCTACCTAGAATTATTATTCAATACTAATTAAAGCGATAAGTTACCATCTATGCAAATTCATCTGTATGATATAAACTATAAACCAGCTTAAGCATTCAAGCTGCGAAATAAATGATTATATTCATACGGAACCCGTCCATTGCGTTCACGATCGTGACTAAGTAACTCGTTCCATACATCTGAGCAAACAATAAGTCGATTGCGTTTACCATAACATGTATGCACACAACTTCATAAGTAGGTATGAAACTATCTGCCATCGGTCCATAGAGGCTTGACAATGTTTATGGCGACCAATTTCTCTTATCATCTTTTTTTCTGAGAGGTTATTATGAACAAGCTATACACTTATGCTATTTGATAACCATCGACCAAGAATATCTTAAGCATTCTTGGGGATTTTTTTACATCGAGTAGGCTGACCAACGAGCAAGCACCTCACCTGATGGTGAGGTGCTTGCTCGTTGGTATGATTGGATGTAACGTACCATCAGGTAAGCCATTGTTGGATGGTAACGTACCATCAGGTAAACCATCACCGCCGCCCATGGACATTGGTAACATCACAGCACTGCAAGCCTTTAAGGTGGGAATTTTTTGAAGAGGGAGTGTGGAGGATTGAGGGAGTGAGAGGGGAAGGGAGGGAATGGAGGCAGAGGTGGGAAGGAAGGGAAGGGAGGGGGATGGTCCACTGGTCACCTCGCTGACCGGACGAAACCAACACAAACACTGAACAACTGTGTAGCTTTACCATCAGTTAGGATTATTTGGATGAAGTTTCGTTACTTGCCTTTCTTGCACGTAACTATTGTGAGAATATGACAATGGAATAAGTGCCATTGTTGAAATAAAAGTTGGAAGTCGAGTAAAGATATACTATATATCTAAAACATATAAGGTGCTTTGTGATATGTAAATAATTTTTCTAATAACAGTATTTTCTTAAGTTTTTAATTTTAGTTACGACCAATTTGCATCTATTATCCAATAAATTGCTGGCTATCGTAAATTTAAATTAGAAAAAAAAAACAGAAGTCAGTATATGTCAAATTTTCAAACACGTTTTATCTTTATACGTGCACATTATAAAAACAAGCAAAATTTAGATATAATTAATTATAGTACCTCCGCTGCGTTTCGCGTCTGAATAATTTATTTATTCGCGTTTTAAACTGTACATAATTTTGTACCGTTTGCCTATAGTAATAGAAAGTTATTTCGCTTGTAACTCCGTGTCGTGTACCTAACGTATGTTCCACGGGTTACGCATTAATAGAACTAATGTTTTGGCTTGTTAATGTTGCGTGATTTAATTATTCTACCTAACGCTATTAACTGTACGCAATAAACAGGACTACTTCGCCTTTACTAAATCGCTCAGCTTAAGATATATAGGGCGGTAGTACATACCTTTGAAACCAAATAGTTCCTTATCGCACATCACACTCTTAGCAATTGGCAAAATAGAGCTACGCTGAAATATGTTTAAAAAATCGTCACGTCTTTTTTGCATGTGTATTACGTCGCGTATATCTGCGCTTTATACTACTATAGTATAGAAGTGCGCTCCGCAAGCCAGCTAGATACGTAAGCATATTGCATATTGGTAGGTCAATATAGTCAACAACAGAAAACAGTAGGTAATATTGATTAAGTTTTTATGCGGTTTAGATTAAGAACACTTCGTAGCGACCGTGTGTCTATGACACCCTCGCCTTTTTTTCCACATACTCTTATACGCCATGTAAATAATGTTGTATTATAAGAAAACTTTATAACTGTTTATCCAGCTGCTTATTCTGTTTAATGAAATTAACAGCAGAAACATAAACAACTTGCGCTGCGTGCAAGTAGATGGGCTTGTCAAAGGAAATACGTGCCTTTCAGAACATTGGCAAGAAGTAAAAGTAATTAAAATAACGTATACGGTAGCCGTTTTAGGCAGTTAAAATAAGTAAATATCATTTGGACCGCACCCATTTAATGTCGCGTAGTGTGATGGCAGTTTTTCTATCATCAAGTTATCTTCGAGTTCACTGAGTTGCCAGTTTCAAAAAATATTCCGTCCTCCAAAATTTCTTTATAAATATGTATACATCGACGAGGTACTCTTTGTCTTTATTTATAATGAGGTTTTATATTAAAAAAATCCGTATGACATGGTCAATTTAATTGATTTTTTTGTTCCGTGTAAAATTTTTTTTTCGCTCCTAGTTGATTTGTGTCGTTTTATGATAAAAATATTTCAGTTTCTGACAAAAAAGAAAAGACACTGTTCATGCAGTTAAATTAAATTAAATGTGAAAACGTGAAATGTTCAAATTAATTGTTGTGCTTCGTCAACTCTATGTAAAGTTATATCCCAGCAGACAGATTAAAAACTTGAACCGGGATTTTTCGTTTTGCGTTTCGCTTTGAGCTAGTGCGTAGTGCGTAGCGTTCACGAGTAAGTGGCGGGAATTTTAATCGCGTCGCATGTAAAATGAGAAAACGAGGTCGCCGGGGATGGATACAAAGTTTCCTGCGTACCTCCGCCCGCGGTCATGCGACGCTGAACGCATACAAAGTGGTACCGGGCTGAGTACTGAAGGGACAAGATTATGTTTTTAAGATTATCAACGATGTACCTTAGTACCCTTACTTTTTTTTTAAAGATAACCCTTAGTACTCTTAAGGAATCACTAAGGGTGACGCGAAATGTTTGATTCTGTTTAAACGCCTTATACTTGCCTCAAGGAATACAAATAGGGAAAGTACATACATAGGTTGAGTGTCTTCGCATGTGCTTTTCGATTACATATTATTTTTCTTTAATTTTTACATGATAAAAGTCTGTTACTCTCCAGTCCAAAATCTTTACAAATAAATCTTTCTCAAGAATTTATTTTAAAAATTACCTTTACCTTATTTACAATTAGCTGCCCCAGCAGACGCTATCCCGTTTATTTATTTAAATAAAGACAAATAAACTAAGTACATAAAGTGATCTACATTAAATACTTTTTTTAAATGACTACAGTTTAACGCACTTAAATTAAAGGTTTATGCAACATTAGTGAAACAACTGAACCAATTCTGATAAAACATACTTTAGCTTACAAAAAGATACTCCTATCTATTTATGTGAATTCTATTGTTATTTATTAAGCTTTTGTCACAGTTTGAGTCACAAATTATTCATTTATCTTTGCAAAGTTCACGCAAATAAAGGAGTAAGCAGGCAGAAGTTATTAATAAAATATAATGTTCTAGGAAAAACACAAGAAAAAGAATTACTATCAAATTTGTTACATACAAACTTATAGAAAGAAAAGCAAATTTGTACAAAGATGGAATTTATGCCAAATGGAATTTATTACTAATCAACCTCAGGTGATAATGAGATACCATGGTAGGTACATCCTATAAGATATAACAGATGAAAACAGATTGACATCTAAATATTGCATTATATGTAATATAATTACATGCAATGATGTTACATTAGAAAATTACACAACAATTAAAGAATTAAATTAAAACGTATTTTGAAATACAGTTACATATATACAAAAAATGACCCATGATTAATATGTTTTGCTTATTAGTTTCGTTAATAATTAACAATTTGATACCTTAGACTAGAAGCGCGTAAATATAAATTATGTTTTGTAATCTAATAACATTCAGTGGCTTAGGCGGTTTACCACAGTGGAAACTGTATAACATGCAACGTACATAGATGCGTTACTCCTAGTTTTTATGTGTTATTTTTTTGCTTTAAGCTTCTAATATTAAAAGGAAATTATTACTTATCTGAAAAATCTATTTGTTGTAACTTTATTTTTTAAACTTCAAAAATATGTTAGTAAAATTGCACCTAACTAATGGTCAATAAACGAATAATTTATTAAATATAGCAAGGTAAGGTTCTGTAAGCTAAAAATAGCTGCTAATTCCATCATCATAATTCAATTCTATCAACAAATAAAATGAATTCCAAATTAAGCTATACACGTAACTGAATTCAACTGCCGACTATTGTGTAGAGTCGTAGGTAATCGTGTATAGTTTGCGGTTTGACATATAAACGTCATTAGACAAAATATTAACATACGTGTCCTCTACACATTGTTAATGATATATAAATAACTAATGTACCAAGATTATAAAAAATATTAAAGTGGAGGTTAGGAGCCAGATGTCATAATGAGAAACCCAGCTGAGACTTAATTATTACTTTATATTGAGCAAAATAATTATTTTATACTGTATGAGTAATAACCGTGGTATTTAAATACGGTCTTTTTGGGAATTATGTCAACCAGTGTCAGATTCTCGGTATATTTTACAGCGTTCCTATGCCATAAACAAAATTAAATCATAATTATTGTAGTTTTTTTTTACGAAATTACTTTGACTATTACTAAACATGAATGTTTCTTACTTAACAAAAATGGAATTGCTTGTTCTGCCAAAATATAAACGTAGCTTGAATAACCGACCTACACCGGAATGTTCTATAAGTTACTAATGAGTTTTCAGAACGCACGTGAATAAAGTTAGACGTTAGTTGAATGATTTATGCCTTTGTTTGCGGCCATTATTGTGTTTTAAGACTCCACTCGTCAGTACTCACATCAGGGTCTGATGGCACTTGTAAAACATAGATACTAAAAATGCTTATCTACTCTGTGATAACTATCAAACTGTTGTTGTATTGGTACTATAGGAGTGGCTTTGACGGATGAGTTTCAAACTATTTTGAGTGAAGCATTTTACATGTAAAACTCAGTCACGTGTAAAATTGATTCTTCAATAAATAGAACGAGTTCTTAAATCAGTGCAAAATTTTTTTGAGCAAGCGGCTCACCAAAACGGTCAACGCTGTCCATTGACATTTGTAAATGCTTTGCCAACCCTTAAGGTGGGAATTTTTGGGAGGGGGAAGGGGATGGCTCACCGGCCACCTCACTCACCGGACGAAATACAGAAGCAAATACACTTCCACTCTACGATTTCCTGTGAGGTCGTGGTACTTATACTTCATCGCGATTTTCATATTCCATAAATTTGTTAATATTTTCTGCACTCCGTAAATATTTTATTAAGACATCGCTGTTTGTATAGGGAATGTGAAATCATCAATCGGTCATCAATTTAACTAAAAAAGAGTATTTTCACACTTGTTTGAACGATTAAATTGCTTTATATTTTCACGGAAAACGAGGGTATAAAACTGTATAAATACCTACTTAATAATAACT
>DWHO01000979.1:0-17000 GCA_018247575.1 Eurytides lysithous rurik
CCTGGGTGGGAATCGAACCCACGACCTTTGGCTTTGCAGTCAGGAGCACTAACCACTACACCAACGGGCCAGTCGTAATAACATAATAAGAGGTATATCTCCAGTTTCAGGCGCGGACCGAGCTCGAGAGCTGGCGAAGCGTCTCGGCCCTATCAACATGCCGCCCAGCAACGAGAACCGACTGCTCACCACACTCACAGGTCGCCTTACCGTCTCGATACATATTCTTCACTTTCACATCAACAAACGACCAGCCGGGGCGGATGGGACAGTTTTTCGAAACCTCAGGACTCTTTCCTCACACACACAGTACGCTAAAGTTCTACCTCGCACCTTTAGCGATTAAAACGGTTGTTGGCCATCGCTGCCGCGCTCTATTAATTGATTTTTTTTTTAATTAAAGCAAAGGAAAGAGCAAATCGTGAGCCTAATAGTTAAACTGTCCATAACAACAGTGCACAATACAGGATTTAAACTGCACAAACTTGAATGCTCTCGTCGCTAAGGGATGATGAGAGATGGTTCATCTCTTTGACTACTAATTATACTGGCAACATTGCAGTCTAACCGGAACACTGTAATGTATACATTACTGCTTGCTAAATAATTGGTAATACAGTTGTACCACCCTAAATGAACTATTCAAAAGTATCCTACCACTTACAGGTGACCATTTCATATATTTATTTAATATTTAGTTGGATTGCCAGCCTAACATACAAAGCTTGTAGACAGACATTTTTGTAAATTCAAGTAAACATATTGGTTTTGTACAATGTGACCCTTGCATGTGTATTATTCTTTTTGCGACTTGCAATTTCACCTTTTCTGCACCATGAGAATGCTCGGTATCTCAAAATATATAAGACACTAGGGCTGAAAGCAACGGAAATTTAGGTCAGCTGTGAACTTGGCATTCAGATTTAATACGGCCGTCATGTGTTGTGATCTTTTTTTCTAAAATAACGCACAGAAAAGGAGACAGTGGTAACACTTTAAGTGGTGAACTGGTGGTGGTGAACAGTGGTAACTTATTTGTGGGCTATAGAGACTTTTTAAGACGGCATATAATTTCTATGCCCAATATTTCCCTTGAAACTGTAATACTCTGATTATTTTACATTTTCATAAGTAAAATTATATATATATAAAACTACAAAGACCTTCACCGAGTTTTCTTAGTATAGTGGTATAGTGTGCACTTTATAAATTGAGGTGGAAAATGTTTTTATTGATTAAAATAGATGGTTAGGACAATTCAGCCCCATGAGTAATATGAGCCTGCCCTGGCTATTTCTCGACTTCATCTGGTGGTGGTTTGAAGTAGGCGAAGTTTGTATAATCAATGTTGCAACTGACCTCAACCAGTCATGTCTATGTGTTGATGATGTTGATCTATGTGTACATATACTATTGCACCATAATATGTCCTGCCCAATTAGTTAATAATAATTGGGCATAGAGATATACATATATGGGAATATATGTATCTAGGTGACGGTAAGGCAGAATAAGTTTAAATCCACGCAGTGTCGCACCATGTCATTTATCATTTGTGCAAGACTTAAAAAAATGTAGACTGTTACTAAAATTTGTGACAAAAGAAGTTTTACGCATTATACGCATATCTAATAAAATTCCACAAGTTGTCCTGGATCTACCATTTAAACGTTTTAAAACTAAAATTGGATATAATTTATAACATAAATCTTATTACACTGTTCATGAGCTTCTGGTGGACCAAAATGCGTGGAATTTAGTTGATTGACTCGTATGTGGAATAGATGTTGTATTAAAGCTTAACATACTGTAACAACATTTTAAAAGAGCAACTGTTTAGTTTCTCGCCGGCTCTTCTCGGCAGAACTGCATTCCGAGCCGGTGGTAGCTCCCTCACGAACTGAGATGTAAAAATGACGATTCATAAGTGCTTGTAAAGGCCTATTTGAATAAAAATATTTTGATTTGATTGTTTATTGTTGCATATATCACACAGGTCGTTCGCTAAAGAGGCTGACGGACGTGGACAACTGCATCGAGATAACGAAGAACCACCCGGACAGCTCCGAGTCGGAGTCGTCATCAGAGGAGGACAGCGACTATGACTGATTCGGCGAGGTCAGGCGTGGCCGGGGACGAACCACGGACTCTTACAGCATCCCACCTACAGATGGCGGGCATACTCATCCGGTCAATGGCCGTGTACATAGTGTATTAAACAGGGCAGAGTCAGACGTTTATACGTAATGTGATCAGGGGTATGGAATTTTGATTTTTTTTTAAATAAATTTTTATATTAAAATTATCACATATTACAATGAGTATCCCAGTAAAAGTCTGAGAGTAACTGCCCGCTCGAGACTATTGGAAGCACTACTAATGTTAGTTCCATAGATTAGGGAAGTTTAAAACAGTATGTGGGTGATCCAGCCAACGGATGCAATATAGGCTCAAATATGTATGATTTAAGAGAATATTTTACTAGTCCTTGTCTATATACTCCGCGAATGTGATGCTGATAGTCGACTGCGATTATCGACGTGTTCTTCAGCTTTTACAAAGGGGAATCCTAACTCATTCATCATCAAAATAGTCTGTATTTAATTTTGACAGACTGAGTCCCTTTCTCTCTAATTTAAGTCTTATACATGTTATTTGTATTAAAAAGTGAAGGACATCACAATAAATTGGATATTTAAAAAAAAAGCAAATAAAAACGCCATGGTAAAATTTTCAAGTGTTCCCAAGCATGCATATAAAATAAAGTCAGTTTAAAGTAACATCCCTAATATTTGTTGTTATTGGTTGAATATAAAAAAGAAAACAATAAAGAAGCAATACCAATTAATCGAATTTATATATCACTGTTCTTAAGTGACATCTGCAATTAAGTTTTCTTTAAATTTAATGTGGTAGTCACAAATCTTTTCTACATTGTACAGTATTAGATTAGACTAGGGTGTTTTGATATTATTTGAACTCCAATGTTATATTATATACTTAGATTCACTAGATAAATTGTTCTAATCTTAAAATGTATTTATAAATATTTTTATGATATATGTTGGTGCAATTTTTGGGTCATTTTAACTCTGGCCTCCCTCCCCATTAAGGTAGATTTATAAAGTAATTAAAAAAATCACAAAATGATTGATCATCAAGACTGCATAATTATTTTTCTAATTTATAATCTATATCTACCTTGCTATGAAAGGGAAATTAAAAAAAGGCATATATCAACAATAATTATACATTATTCTTGCTTGTAAACATATAATATTTAGTTAGCAGTTTTTTCCATAGGCCAAATCTTTTTTTCTGAGCTAAAATGGTTTAAAATACTACATCATTATTACTTCCAAAATATTTAAGTAATTTAGATGACTGCCCAATCTAGTTTAAACCGATTGAATATTTTTTATAATTTATACTGTAAGATATTAAATTTAGTTATTCGGAACTCTGTATAGAGACAATACTAAATAACTGTGAACTCCACTTTTCATGCTTGTAAATATAATATTTTCTGTGCATATTATGATTTTAATGGTTTAGCATCTTAGTTACGGCTACTAACGGCTAATTTTATTTTTAAACTTATTATAAGTATTGCATTGTGACATTGTCCCTGTTGTATGTATATAACTATGGTTGTGAATGTATTTTTAAAGGTCGCGCAAAGGTTTAATGCACTTATGTAAAGAACTCTGGTTAAGTACAGCAACAAGCACTGCCAACAGTAATATTGTTATTTCTGAATAGTTATAACGTAATGTCAAGTAATCATTGTTTATAAAACCTTACAACCCCACTGTTTGTGACTGTGGAGCTGTAAGTTGAAGTGGTTACAACTGAGCAATCTGCGCAATAAATACTGAGTATAAGACGTTTCTTCAGTGTTCAGAGGTGCTTTTAAGTTTTGCGCGTACCGTAAACTGGTATCATTCTATAATCATTAATCAAAATTAGCCATTAGCATATTTGACAGGTCATACTGCCATAAGTGAATCCATTGTTATTATTCCCATTTATAATTGAATAGTCTGAAATGACAATAGTTGTGTGTAAAATAGTAGTGTCTGTAATTCAGTGTCCCAGCATTTTACTTTTAATAGCCATTAGAGATTTATGTAAAATTAAAATCCAGTACAATATTCAAAAATTAATTTCAGTCATGGGCTGATAAATGAAATTTTTAAAATACTCAATGATATATTTGTATAAAATCTGAGTCTACCACAGAAGTATAACAAGAAATGATTTGCTTTTGCATCAAAAAAAAAAATTGCAGCTGGTTTTTTTTTGTTGATGATTTGCCACATTTCTTCCAAAAGTCAGTGCATTTAGGAGCCACAGTATGACTTGACAACATGTATAGTTTATACCACTGTAAAAGTTAACTATTTTACTGTAGGTAAAGCATTCTTTCTATGTGATGTAGCATGATAATAATGCATTTAATTAATGGTCTCTAGTTCAGGAGTGTATAAACTTGCCATCAAACTTTTTATTAGTAATGACATGCATGGTGTAATAATAAACAATGACAACAGAAATGGATAACTTTATTTTGTGATACATTCCCCCTGCCCTAAGTTGCCAATGTGAAAATTGAATGTAACACTAGTTTGTAACTAACAAAATTCGCATGCTGAAAGGCGAAATAAGTTTGGAGTAATATTCTGTAATAATATATCCATATTTACCTATTATATATAATATCGTTTTTAACATTTTGTGTTTTATACAATACAATATTTTGAAATTTACTATAAATTAAAACTTACTTAGAAACACAATTTATAAGGTTCAATAGCAGAACAAAATACCTTTATCCCAAAAATAATCAATTAATTTTTTATTGTTATTGATTCATGCTCATCACCAAAGCGAAATTTCTCATTTCCGGGTGTCAATGTGTTAATTAAAGTATGTATTAACAAATGGTTATAAGTTTTTCAGCTGACATGAATGTTAACTTTTACAATTTCATTAATGAATTATGATATTAAAATTTGGGGATTTCAATCAACTGAAGGCTAATAATGCGATTTTAGAATTCATGAATCATCACAAAATAATATACCATCACAAAAATTACATGTTATAAAAAGTTCTTTTACAATTACTCATTAGGCAATAAACATCTCACACAACTATTTTAAATACAGTCAAATGAAAATAAGTAATTTTAAAGTGGCTCTATAGTAATTTATTTACATGAAGTCTCCTTGTGTTTTGCCTCTTTTTGTTAAAACAGATAAACATTATATAAAGATAAGAAATAAGTTTAAAACTTTTTATTTGTTATCTTAATACATACATCGTTATATCATTTTTGGTACTAATGTTTAATTTAACTTTTTTACTTGGAACAAAATATTAAAAATTTGCTTAGACCGAGTAATTCTACAGAGGGGTAGAACTACTGGGAATAATTTTTCCAACTAGTCGTACATGTAGAACTACTTGAAATAGGCCTACTTTTGCATCTATTTGATTTTATTGAGAAGTCCTCTCTTTTAATGATGTCAGGCAAACCGCAATATTAATAAATATCTTTTTTAATATAATAAAAACATAGCTAAGCTAGGTGTAATCAATACTAACACGAATAATTTGTCATCACTTTGATTCTTCTAACTAGT
The DNA here is from genome assembly GCA_018247575.1 of Eurytides lysithous rurik. Lineage (NCBI taxonomy): Eukaryota > Metazoa > Arthropoda > Insecta > Lepidoptera > Papilionidae > Eurytides > Eurytides lysithous. The sequence continues at coordinate 5,649 of DWHO01000979.1, forward strand.
AACCATATTCAGGTAAAAGAGCAAGTGTTGTAAATTCCCTCCCTCTCCCTCACACTTCCAAGAAATTTACAACACATTTGCAAATGTCCATAGGAAGCAGTTATTGCTTACCATCAGGTGAGCCGCTTGATCATTTACCGCTTACTCTATAAAATAAAAATAAATTGGCAGTCAGGTTTCATCTACCATTTATCCAAAAAAAAAATTGAAGTGGTGTTAATACAATTCTTAACAAAATGAAATTTATTTGTCTATTTAAAAAGATTTATTAAATTCTATATTTTATGTGCACTCACCCTCCTTGCTTTTTCCATACCTCAGGGGTAAGTTAGGTTAGTGTTCTTAAAATACAAAAAAGTAAATACCATTACCAATATGATGTCATTTAAATTATTAATATATTTTAAAAATTTATGCTTGAAAATATTATAAATTGAATATATTAAATGTGAATGTGTATATAAAAATGAAAAAATAATAAGCTTCATAAAAATATAACTTTCCTACAAAAATTAAGCAAAGAGTAAACCAAATGTGAAAACCAAACTTTTTAGTATTAGAAGAATAACACTTTTGAAATGTGAATATAACCTACTTAAACTAGTACAAACAAAATGTTAAGGAATAAGAAAACAATGTTTCCATTATGTGAGGTATCAACATTTATAACAAACTCTTATATGTTTACATGGTGTACATATCTTCACAATCTGCATCTTTCTCTATTGCTGGCCTACGCTGGCCCTTTTCATCCATTAAACAATCCAATGAAAGTTTTTCGATATCATCCCAAGATAATTTATTAAATTTATTTTGAACTATCTTAAGCAACCTGTTCGCAGTATTTGCAGCATCTGAATCATTCATCCCTTGCTTTTTAAAATGTTTTACAGAAACTTCATAAAGACCTTCAGGTTTTTTAACTACTAAGTTTAATTTTGATCCGTCCTTGATTGAGGGATAAGAAGCCACCGTGTTTTCGTCAGCTAGTGTCCTGCCAAGCAGCAATAATTTTTGTTGTTCGATTGGAATACCTAATTTATTAAAAATTTGTCGTTTTATTTCAATTATTTGTGTAGTAGTTTCAACCTGTAATCAAGAAAACATTATTATAAAGGCGTATTTTCTTGTAAAATATAATTATATACACATTTCAATGCTTACCTCTAAAATACACTCGCCTCCTTTTAATTTTTTTACTGTAATTTTCATTTTGACAATATTTTAGCAAATATACGGTTAGCTATACAATGTTTAAACAACAAAAGTTAAAGTTATTATAAACAATTCAAGAAAACATGTTTTTTTTTCTAGTAATCAACATTATCTATTATGACTGACAGTGACAGTCCTTACCTATAATTACAGTCAATACAATATATTTTATCTATAACATGAAAATGGCTTCAGAGTCTTCTAGTCCAATTAAAGAAACGAAAAATACGTAACTACATGATTTGAAACACAAAGAATTAGTGTTTCCTTAAATCTAGATATTAATCTATATATATATTTATACATTATTCCATTTTTAATTTTATTATATTACAATATTATGATTTTCTTCAATTAAAGTTTTATTAAAAATATTAACTCTTATTAACATCACAGAAACCAAAGTGCTGGTGGTGTAGCAGCAGACCAATTTAATTTTTAGCTTAGCTGTAGTATTTGGGATGGAGACAATAGTTATAAGCCAAAGGATCTTTTATAATGCTTTACTTTTGGCTTAAAATAATATTGGATAGGTAAACCTATACTAGCATCTGTTATACTTTTAAATGTAAAATCCAAAGAATAAATAATATAATTAAACAGCTCTTTCTCATACATAAGATATGATGAAGTACTCATAAATAAACTAATAAACAATCAAAATCTTATGTACAACATAATTTTGTTATTGTTTTTGTTGTTATAACAAAGATCTATGTTATACTAAGGTTAAGTATTGTTTATACGTTTAAATATGGAAGGTGTCGTTTTAAACTTTTATAATGTTATAGCAACATAAGTAAGGGTGATACAGAAAACTTTCGTATGAAGTATAGCAGCAAAAGCAAAAACTAATAATTTTGATTTTTCACAAATAAAATTAACGTATGCGATAAAACACTAATAAATCGTGAAAATATTGGGACTGGCCATCTAGATCTATACTTACTAACACTAACTTTATTTTAATTTAATGACAATAGTGTAAGTCAGGTGGATTTCAGTTTTCGTAAATAAGTTAATTACCTAGGAGATAAATACTGTGCATACTTCCTAAATATGAATTCGAAAAACTTTGCAACGATTTCAAACTTATATGTTGGTGCAGCAAACATAATACATAAAGAATTTTCTTATAAAACTATGAAAAGTCCCGTAATCTTTTTCGAAGCCAGTGATATCAATGGTAACGACCCTTTTCTAACTTTTAACAAAAAATCTTGTTGTTATTTATAAAAACAAAATTACGTTTTGAATCCTATGCGATCATAAATCTGATAAAAGAAATAAAGAATTTTCCTTATGATATATATAATCAAGTTTTTCCTTGATTCGTGACCTCGACATTTTATGTAGGTCTATCTTATTAGATTTTAGCATGTTACAAAAATTCAAGAATAATAATAAGGATATGATTTTGCGCCGATCCATTTATTTAAAGAAAATGTTTACGCTGTGATTGCCTTAAGCAGGAAAAATTGCAAAATCAGCTCAGTATTGGCGTTTTGTTGGCAGCGCCACCTATTGGCTCTCAATGGCTAGAGTTTTCAGAGTTGGCCCGGATCCGTAGCCTAGGAAACGGGTGTAGCTACAGACAACAACATTGATAATCGTGTTACATAAAATTTGCAAGAATTAGTCTCAGAAATTGTACTAAAAACTAAAACATATCTGAAAAATAATCTAGATTTCTTTTCAATATTGTGCTCGTATTGCTCTTAAGTAATGATAAATTTGACAGCTTAGTCTGGCTGGCAGATCGTCTTGGTAATTGTACGTTTTAATCCTCAGTGAAAACAAGGTAATGTACCTGTTATAATCGCAATATAACTTAAATAATTCGGGGAGCACCAAGCGGTCGGTCGTCTATCGCGTCCCCCTCGCCTCGACCGTTTGTATCCTGAAAGAGCGATTAGGTATCAATTTTATCATAGCCGAAGCGGGAGGGTCGGGAGTCGGGACGTCGGTGCCTGACACGGCAGTCCCGTTTCTGTTTACTTTTGTTACCGATGAAATATATATGTATTGGACAATATCACAATATTACAAAGTATAATTAACAATCAATACGCCCTTTTGTTTAACACATTCTACTTAGGAAGTTTCAACACCAAACTTTTTGAGAAAATTTTGAGTTAAAGCTTGCTAATAGGATGTGTTTAATAGAGCCTATTGTTGTTAACAAATGTCACACTCATGCTTATTATATATAAACTGACATGTAAAATGTTTATAGTAAAGTTAAGCATGTTGTTAATATTAAACCACTCCATACCACACCATAGAAGATGAAAATTATATTTTTTTATTCATCATAACATAACATTGAGCAAATGTGTACACTCTTATGCTACAAAACAAAACAATTGTAAAGGCAAAATTGTGAGCAAAGCAAATGAATAATTGTCAACATTATTAGAAACACTAGGGTAATGTTGTTCAACCAAGCATATTGCACACTAACAGCAGGTGTTGTCACTGAGGCATGACATGCCACCTGCCCTCCCCCACCAACACAAAGCTAACGCACCACTCAACTTAGCTCAGTCAAATTAAAAAGCGAAACTAGAGAGGACAAGATACACAATAATCCCTACCATAGCAACGGTTTGATCAATACTTCAGTCATTGTATCTCAGCAAAAGGACAATAATGTGTTGTTGTTGAATTAAATCAATGTTTGGTGTTGAAGTTTAAATTATATTGCAGTCAAAATGTCAGAGATGGGTTTTGAGAATGTGTTCTATTTAGAAAGTGAGTGTTGTACATAGTCACAATTGAAAGTAAAGGTGGAAAACGTTGGGATGAGGTGTTGCCGGGTTACACTCCCCAGATACTCTCCGCACCCCGAGCTCCGAGCAAATCAATAACATCTCTTTCACTTTGGATAGTGTTATGCAATGATGTTTTCATATAATCTATTTGCAATTATTTTAATTTAATGTAATAATGATTGAACAAATTATTATTTAGGGTTTTTGTCATACATTCTTTTTTAATTACTTTTTGGACAAAAATCCCATAAAAGTTAGACTTTATATATTTTGATGACTTTTAATTATTTTTTTTAACTATTTTGAATAGAAAAAAATACATAAAATATAAACTGAGATTTTTTTTATAGGAGACAGTTTTTTTATGGTCACATCCTATGAATGATAATTCTTTATATATTTTCTTATTCTAATCTAAAAGCAAATGGATTGTTATATTATTTTTGTTTTATATTCCTGGCATAATACTAAGCAATATATGTACTAAATAATCAATCAGGTATTGTTTTAAATGTATGATATATTATACTATCTTTCATATGTATTTATTATTTTATATGTTATTTAAAAAGTAAAATATAGTACAATATATACAGAACATGCTTTCTGATTTTATTTATTTTAACATGTTTGAAACCTTTACATGTTTTTCTTGCCTTTTTTCGAGTCGACCATATTATGTTTTTCTATTGTTGTCTTGTGTCCTGGAATTTTTCGATTGTCTTAACAATTTCGAGTTCAACGTTCGCAGATTTCGAGTGTGCGGGCGACGAGGTGCTGGTGGAGTCTTCACCCCCCGCCTCGCCGGAAATGGCGGCGCGCCTAGCAGCCCCCGCGCAGGTTCGTATGATAGGTCCTTATTATTACAGTGTACCATGTGTGTAATTATATATTGGGCCATTATTAATTCAGCGGCTTGGCTATTACACTTTGGACCATATATATTGGACCGTCACGAATTACGGAGACTTCCAATAGAATGTAGAAAGAATTCCAATAAACACCGCCTTACGACAACCGCCAACTGTTTCTCACATTGTATTTTGGAATTTTATAAATGGTTTATTGCCACTGATTCCTGTATTGCACATGTATCTAGATATATTGAGAGAGGGAGTGAGCTTACAGAGCAACGTTTATTGAAAATGTTACTGTTGATTATCTTCTGGTCAGAGTCGACAGATTTTTATTCGGGGCTCGGTTCAACCGGTCATGAACGCCCAGAACTGTCCGACCAGTAAGAAACTGCGGTTAAGTGCACATTCTACAAAGAAATAAAAATTCCCCACTCACCGCTGCTGCGGTTAGGGATGGGTTGGCGTTGGTGCCAACCCCAACGCCGACTAGTCCTTATTAGTCGAGACTCTGCCCGAGAAATGAGGACATCCAGCGGGAGGTCGGCTGCAATCCATCACTCACTATTTTTTAAAAAATAATACAACCAATTGTTGGTTTGGTACCAGTGTCTAAAATAAACCATCATAAAAAATATTAGATGTCTCGTCTGATGAGCATCAACACCGTAGATATACGAGAACTGCTAAAAGTTTCTACTATACGTCCATTTATAACAGAACAGTGCCACGTAAGTGTCCTGAACGGCATCAATCTCAGCTTGAATCTGCGCTTCGATCATCACTTAGAGAGATTTCTATTTAAGACCTCCATGCTATGAATATAGCAGCGTTTACAAATACTGGGTGTAGCGTTTAACTACCTCTGTCGCCTAGTGGTCTAGGCCCGTGCGTTACAAATCGGAGGCCGTGGGTTCAAATCCCGCGGAGGGTAATGACTTTGTGTTGTCGTTTTTTATCTTCCCGATTGCCATGCGTCGGATGGACATGTAAAAAGTCGGCCCTGGCTTCTTGTCGACACCATCTAGCGGTGGCTTGGAAGAGTTGTTATAAAAAGAGTTCGGTTTAATGTTACCGCTTTTGCGCCTCATCTCACTCCGGTCGTGTCGGTTATCCTTTCCATCGGGCTATTAGAGTTAAGAGAGAGTGAGAGCAAACGCTAGTGAACTATAATAAATTGTGCGCTGGCTGATCTTTTGTAGATCGGCCGTCGTGACCGGAATCGGTCCGGAGGACATTATGTTTGGAAACTCTGTGCCAATTTATAAAAGCCCATGTGCTTTAGGGCGCCGCCACATCAGCCGGGGACGCCTCCCCCACTACGGTGCGAGAGCTCATCGTCATCCCGGAACTGCCCAATTCTATACACTTGCAGCACGCTATTCAGCAGGTATGGCGCAACGCTAACGACCTTTTTCCCATTTACCGTTGGACGTTATCCAACTATATCCTTTAAGGAGAATTATCCTTAAAGGATTCTCTGTCTCAAAGTTTTTAAGCCTTTTGGGATTGATATCAATTTTATAGCATATAAGTTGATGCATGAATGATCCTCTTATTCAAAGAAGTATATTCCTCACATCGGACTATAAATTTATTGGAATTGCATTCAGTCTGGTGGCTGGATAGCCGAGGCCTCTTCTTAGAAATAGTAAGCTATACCAGACGTATGTTGTATATATCTATGGGCGATGATAATAATTAAAGGTATTTTGTTTTCTAATTATTATTTGCGTTCCAAAGATTATCGCCTCTGTTTATAACTAACTACGAAGTCCACCCAACATTTCTTAATGTGTTGCTGGAAGATGTCATCATAACTAATAATACAACTGATCGCCATGATAGCTCAGGGACAATGAATAAAGTTTAGGTCCATTTGTCATGTTGAATTCATAAGAGTTACTACAACTAGAACTGAAATTGCCATTACAATAAGCCTAACAAGTCATCGAACAACACGATCGAATAGAAGCCGCAAAAGGTGAACTCACAAGTTACGCCTGTAGAGATTATCACTGTGGTGATCGCAAAATTTGTTTTGTATCATTTGAGTACTTGAGAAAAATGCTAAAAACCAATCATCGATTAAAGTTTTAGATATGAAATGAATATGGTCCGATACATCAGTAGAGAAATAGTGAATAAACCTAGAGGGAATTCGGACATTGTTTGAAACCGTGTCGGTTGTTTTCACAGGTGTCTAACGCTGTGGTGGAAGTGAACGGCGATAGCTCGGGTCAGTCTAGCCCGGCTGCAGATCAGCATACCTACATCGCTGTCACCAGTGAGTAACTTACCACACAGGAAACACCCCCACTTTACCCCGCATGACGCGTTAGATGCTATTTTGCTGCCACTTTGTATGCTCTTTCAGAGCTGGTCCAAATTTGAGATACACACATCTTTGACAACATATGCAACTCTTCTCTTAGGTCTGGCATTTTAAAAGCACACATAATTTTTTGGTTTCCAAGCGCAGTTGAAACGGAAACAAGTGATTTTTCACATTGGATTCCTCGCGTTAAGTAAGAATGAAACAATGAAGCATTTTTTCCAGTATTTCATGATTTTGATCATGCAGGAAAACTTTAACCTTTTAGTGTGTTGCTGATTTACGTTATCAACTGGCATTGCTCAACCACACCGAGCTTCACATAAGATTAATTCACGGGCTTTCTTTCATAATTAAATCTATAATAACTAACCGATTCCTGCCAAATCATCGGCAATATACTTCCTAATGGAATATAATTTGGCCAGACTCTGATTTCGCAACACCTCAAGTCGAAAGGGATTTGAAGTCGTTACCTCGATACGTTTTATGTCGTTTTAAATGCAACGATTTCGCAATAGTGGCTGTCGATGTTGGCACGTAGTTTGATTAGCGGTGTGTTGTTTTGAGCACGAGTTCGCACAAGTTAAGTGTCTGTGTTGTGGCGTGCACAGTGCAGGGGGCATGGAAGGCTGCTGACGTCGCCCAAGTGAAGGCGGAGGACCTCAGCGACCAGGAAAGCAAGTGATTTTTTTTTTCATCTCTCCACTTTTTTTTTCCAGTCGCCATCTATCTCTTACAGCTTTGCATGCCGTGTGCTCTGTTGACCGATCGTTTTGTGTTTATTTAGAATCATTTATTTTGTGTACATTTTTTTAGATTATCAATGTACGTATTTTCTAGATCATCGTAATAAGTATTAAAGAGTGTAGCCATTGTGGGTTTTTTCACTTTAACACTTGCAACCGTAATTTTACTATGGTGGCGGGAATTTGATGTTAAATATATTTCGCTGGTAAGGTCTTATGTGGGATAAGATTTGATATTGTTTTTAAAGCAACATCATGTCATTGTACATACGAGGATGACGTTGTATCAGAATTGTGCTGCTCTGAAGAAAATATTTCGCGTTTTATTAACTAATTTCGTATTGTTCACAAATAATTTGATGATTTGATTCGATGAACTCCAATGTCATTGTTAGGTCGCAGAAAGTCCGTAGTGTTTTGACACGTTTCATGCTTATGCCTGCCCACCCCCTTGCCGAAAATTCTTCGTTATAATATATATGGCAATAATATAAGAGGTATATTTCTTGATCTACGATAAACGATAGGTTTAGATAAGATAACTTCTTCTTTTCTAAACTTTCGTAAGCATCGGCCAGTTGTTATGAAATGAGACTTGATGTGAATCAACAAGACGGCTTCTGCGTTTCGACGAATCCAGGAACCAGTCAGTTTTAGATTATACTCACGATTTCTGTTTCGTTGTTGGCAAATTTTTTTTTGACGGTATTGTGTAAACCAAATATCATTATGTTTTTATATCTAAAACAATATCATTTGTTTCTTACTTTAATTCTAACAGCATGCGTGCTTGAAATAAAACGGAATTAAAACACCTTTACTTACCCCTACCGCCATCTAGAGAACTATGTAATTAGTAACTAAACTAAACTGTTCGAAGTTTGGGCAACTGAATTTAGTATTTTCTCAAATTTCACGTCTCACTTTCAACTCTTCACAACAGTAACAGTCAGTGTTGTAACGACAGCGTTTGTTGAAATAACGAAATGGTATTATTGGGCACATGTGAACCTTCAAAATTTCTCCCGATCGAACACTTTGTTCCCACTGCCGTACCAAGCCGTCTGATCTACCTGTAAGGGGGGCTTTGGAGCGCTCATTATGTAGAGGGATAACGTTTCGAATGAGTATCAGCTCATCGCCGGAAGCCCTGCGCAGATTCCAATTACAAACATACATCGAAAATCTCGCCCCTTGACGGCGTCGCATCAACGAATGTATTCCACCTGTTAGTGTTACACGTCGACGGTGAATTGCACCCTATCTCCCCCTAATTAGGTTTCGTATCGGTCGGCACGGCCGGCCCGCGTAGCGATAAAAAAAAAACTTAATAATGCCCCGGATAATTGTTAATGCCCCATCGGATTATTCAGGTGGATGCGCTTAAATGGTGCATTGTGAGGGGACGCATGATATCCATTGTGATATGCGATCGTCCACCTGCGCTGCTTACCTTTGATATGACACGTGCCGTCCGTTTTATTAGACGCACACGCGTTTACCCTTTGTGTATATACAAATTCGCGACCGATCGCGCGTGTGTGCGTGTTGCCGGCATCGATTTTGACGTGTATATCTCGTCGAAATCGAGAGTGGCGTTCGGTTGTGTTACCAGCCAGCGCTTTGTCGTCTCCCTTGTAAGAGTTCGCTTTGTTTATTATTAGTGTTTGTTTTTGTAAGGTAATCGATTGCCAAGTTTGGAGCGAGACGTAAATTGAAATGCGAAGCGGATGGAGGGATTCCTCCGGCTTCGTTTTCAGTTTTGAAAAATTGACACATGTGATCAATGGCTACATGATTTTAGAATTGTTGCCTCAGACATAATAACGTGCCTTTTTGTAATAAAATTGTTAGAATACGTATTTAAATTTTTAACTAGTATACGAACACTGGTTGAAGTTCAACCACAGTTTTGATATTTTTGATTCTGATATTTGTAAGGTTTTTTAAACTCTACTCATTTCGTACTATCAATTTTGCGGGGACGAATATTCAACAAATATAAGTTCTTTTTGTGATAATTATTTTTATTAAAGCGATAATATATTATTATATTCTAACTAAAATCAATGAAAGTCAAATGTTTTATGATAAGAGTTGTATTAAGAATATTTTACCTTCTAAATAAAAAAAAATATATATTTCCTAAAAAGCGATACTCTTGAGTATGCGTTATTGGTTTTAGGTGTTATGTTACGTGACTAAAAAATTAAATTTTTTATCTGATCCTAACTAGGCAGAGCCTGTATAACCAGACGTCTGATATTTATACGTATATATTTGAAATGCATACTTATGTAGATAGTTAAGAGCCAGACGTAGAACAAATACATTTGCTCATCGCATGTAAATTTTATCCCGAGTGGCATTCAAACCCACGGTCTTCGGCATTGCAGTCAAAAGCATTAACAACTATGCCAATGGGCCAGATTGCTTTGAAGAGTATGGATTCTATGCCTTTCTACTCGAGGCCACGTGGACTTATTAGCAACTTGAACTGTTTTATATATTGTAACATATACACACAAATTAACTCATAAAAACTTTTATATTTTTCAATTCCTGATCTAGTTTTATATTTATATATATCTTGGTCAAATACATATCTTCAAATGTTCATTAATTAATCAACTAATTTAGTTTTATATGGGTGAAAATAATTTTGCGAGTGCAAAGGGATATATACTTAGTCTTGCCATAAATATTGTTACAAAGAAAATGAACATTTTTTTTATTGTCTGTAACATTAATTTCTCGTACAGTGTGTTAGTTTAATACATTAATATACAACCATTAAAAATATATAAAGCTTATTCGAAGTGGTCTCCTTTGGCTGCAATACAGTCCTTTAAACGTCGAGGCCAGTTATCGATAGCAGCACGCACTCTTTCTATGGGAAAATTCTTCACTGCAAATCGTATGGATGGTTTTAAGACTCCAAATTATCATAGCGTTTAGAGCAAGCCTTATTCTCCAAAACTGACCATAAATCATAATCCAGTGGATTAACATCAGAATTAGATGACGGCCAATCTCCAGCTCTGATGAAGTTCGGAACGTCTGTTTCTAACCAAGATTAGGTGGATCGAGGTTTATGACTCGGCGACGAGTCTTGCTGAAAGGACCATTCTTGGTTATTGAACATGGTGTTGTTAAGGGGCTTAACGACCTTCTCAAGAATGGAAGAATGGTATCTTGATACACTTGAGCCGATGTTTTGATACCTCTTTCATAAAAATATGGCTCAGTCACTGAAGTCGGATAATTGCTCAATTATAAAAAATTTCTCATCCGTTAACATAATTTTTCTGTGACCTCCCTTTGCGTACCGCTTATGTAGTTATTTTGATTTTATCACCGTATTTTTTTCTAAATTATCAGTTAAGAAATGACCAGTGCGTCTCTTATAGGCTGCAAGTCCTAAG
>DWHO01000980.1:0-16991 GCA_018247575.1 Eurytides lysithous rurik
CGAGTTTCCGCCCGAGAAATGGGGACTTCCCCGAGCTCGAATTCAGCCGACCGAGGTCGGTTGCATACATCACACACTTCATTAAATTCATTATCGTTAGTGTCATTGTACATAGCATTGATGTTTAAAGTGGTAATAACTCTGTTTAGGGCGGGGTAACGATTAATTCGTCCGGTAGGACTCCTTGCGGCGGGCAATTTGGGCAATGCGGAGTTCCGGAGGTACGATATGGAGCTCGTAACGAACCGCGTCCGTTAGACACATTGGACATGCCAATTGCCACTTGGCACTAGTAAACAATAATAATAAATATTGATTTCATACCACAACCATACTAAATATATGTATTAAACCTGTAGTCACAGTGCTCCTTTCGTTATGAATAAAACCTTAAAGCCTGTCTTAAGGCGACCAAAGTAAACAAAGGAGAAGGTACATTGTTAATAATTGTATCAGAGGAAGAAAAGCAGCTAATAAATTATTTAATTTTATTATCCCAATACATTAACTGAAAAGATCTAACGTTCTAATTCGAAAACAAAAGATTAGAATCAAACAAATTTCATTATTCTGGTCCTTTTTTAACTCACTGTATGACATATGGTCACCGCATAGTACGAGACGACGTACTCGTCGCTTTAGAAGTTGAATAATGACAAAAAAATAATAGCCATGGTTCATTCTATCCTTGTTTTAAAGACGTTAAACATAGTAATATTAATGTTAAACATAGCAATTTCATAAACAGCTTAAAATATGCTCTGAATAGGGGCTATTTTGTAAATGTTTGTTGTATATTCACTGCCAGCTCGGGTTATAAATAATTGAAGCTCAATAAATCAACGTCCAATTAACTGCGTGAAGTATTTCTCGTAACATAACCTTGATTATAGCTCAGTGTTTTTTAAATGAAATACATCTTATTTTTTTTACAGATATTTTTCCACGAGTATACTACGGATACTATATAGAAATTATTTATTATTTATATATATGTTTTACCTTTTATATGTAACTCAAGTGAACTTGTATTTTAAAGTATTATTATGATATAACATACAGTAATTCCCCCTATAACACGTTAGATTGGCGTTATATGAAAACGCGTTGTAGAAGTATTCCCGCATAATACGAAAATTGAGGGATTACTGTATAAACATTTTTAATTTTCGACAATTATTCGACAATATAACTTTTTACACGAGCAAATTAATTTTGACAATCGATTCACTCTGCCTTATGAAATGTCTGCTGTTGTACCGTGCCAAGTGCAGTACTAGACGGAACAAGCCTCTGGCAACGGTACTGGCTCCGTGTTTTTGTTTCTCACGCGCTCAAATACCATTCCGATAGCGATCTCCGGGGAACGAATTGCGCCCGCGTCGGCCTCGACCGACTCCAGTGCAAATGTTAAGTTCAGAACTAGTAAAGTTCGCGCTATAAGCCGTAGCGGAACGCTGCAACGATTGATACCTGCACAACTATTCCTGTATATGTTACGTTCAGACGTTAACATTGTTAAATACCATAAAAATTAGAACTTTTCTTTTTATGGAGTAGGCTGACAAACGAGCAAACGGCTCACTTGATGGTAAGCGATTACTGCCGCTTATGGACATTTGCAAAATTACTGAAATTGCAAATGCGTGGCCAGCCTTTAAATCCTTCCTTCCTCTCACTCCTCCTGAGTGAGAGGAAGGAAGGATGATAGACGGGGAAGAGATGTTGGAGATAGGTGTAGGGAGGGAAGTGAAAGAGGCGAGAAGAGGAGGGAAGGGAATGGACCACCACAGAAATACCACTAAATTTAGAAATTCCATTAAATTATGAACCTTTAAATGTGACGAGACGAGCAATCGTACGCCTGACGGTGAGCGACACACCCATAATAAATAACACAGCGCCACAGAATCTATTCGACTCTACGCTGTACTTGGCGTTTTATAATGATATATCTCCAGTCTCTGCCTTCAAACCGGGACGCAGACTGCTGCTTCTGCTATCGAGCAATAAGGTTTAAGCACTGGCTTAAACCTTATTGCTCGATAGCAGAATAACTGCAGACGAACTCTGCAAATCTAACCACTGACAAAATTATTGATAATTGCATATCTATTCGAGATATACAATTTTTTTCCGTTATTTTTGCGTTCAGCATAAAGCACTAATACTTTACGCATTTCATCTAAGATTCAGTCTGATGAATCAAGTAAACAATATCTGATCACCATACTAAGTCGTTTGCCATCATCAACCATGGTTTTTCTCTTTTCTCTACTGGTAAAATTGTACAAAAAAGCGTTGAATTTTTTTCCAAAAATACATAAACAAGACAAAGGTATGATGTAAAAAAAAATATTATAAATCTCGAAGAAGACAAACTATATTACCTATACCAAGTAGTGTAAGCCCCAACATTTGCGTCGTTTTGAAGTAGGTATATCAATTATATAATTTCCAGTAGGTTCTCGTTTAAAATCCGTATTCAGACGAAGCCGTAGAAGTGAGCGGGAGACATTTTGCGACGCGTTCTCGAGCAATCTCCTTATCTGATGTGTTGGGACGTGAGTAAACACGGTGATTCAGTACTTCGTTGCACCACACTCAATGAGAGGCTCACGGGGGGTTCGTTTGTGTGCAAAAGATGCGGGCCTGCGACAACTGTGTACACAGGCTGTATTTCTTGGCAACGTCGCAGGTTGAGAGGTATATAAAAAGACAAGTAAGACAACTAGATTGCATAGTGGAGAGGGTAAATAATCACGACTTCTTCCAGAGTTCTAAACTAAGACGATATCTAATATTTTCATGTACACTTTTTACGCTTAATTGTTTTCCAACGTTATATCTTGGAATCATATCGGTATATGAATATCAATGACTACAAGATTGGGTAAGCTAAAGTTTGAGTTCACCGCGTTGGAGTTTACCGTGATCAACTAATAATTCTTCTTGCATATTGTTTTGAACCACATGATCACTATTTAAGGGAACTGAGTTCTAACTCAAAAGTCATTCCAAATTTTTTTTTAATTAGGAGGCAGGGACCCGTAACATATTACAAAATAAAACTCAACCGATTTGATTGCAAGCCGTCGTCCATGTCTTCGCCTTTATTTTGAACCTCTATCATATGGTACTTTTCTACGTGGTAACTTACAGCCCTTAGTTAAGCTGCTATGTATAAAACAGCCATTCAGTTAGAGTAAATGATCGTAATTTATTCATATCAAAGAAAATCAAGTTAAAAAGGATAAAACTTTCAAACCGACCAAGTTTTACGCTATTCAAACACGAACGCGGTGCGCGGTACCGTGCCGTTTGCGTTTCCAACAATCCGTCACCTTGAACTTGCGGTTGCGTCTTCGGCCAACAGTGACGTAAGTGCTAAGTCAACACGGCAATTCGCACTGCCTCCTGAACGAGCGCCTCCGCGACAGATAGTCGTTTATGTAGAACCTATTACATACGTCCGGGCGGTATTCATTCGCACCAAACCTGTTACTCAGGTAAATATCAGCGTCCGCAGATCGGTTTCGCTTGTAAATAAAGCGAAACCCGCCAAACATTAATGCCTCCAATTAATTATTGTATTGTCCCTTGAAAATTTGGTCGGAATAAACATTTCGCATCATTTAAGCCGAACAATTAATTGGGATATTTTTTAGCACGATCGGTCCGTAAAGTAAGGCGTATTTTTAAACCTTTTCGAAGAAACTTGCGTCATTTATTTTTATGAACGAATTATTTATAAATTAGGAATGTCGCACGATGATTAGATTATGAATACGCACAAAAGCCATTATCGGTTTGCTTTAACGTAATCATGCTGTTTCGGTTCTTCAGTTCTTCCAGTAACATAGGCTCCATGCCCATGTTACTATCGCGATAATATCTTCAAATGAAAGTCGGCCTGTTTATTTCGCAATACGAGCGAGCTGAAGTCAACGAACGTATAATAGAAATGACATAGACGAAAAAGGATATCGATCGAATATGATTATCATAATATTGTCTAGTTTACTCGATTCGGTTCATGTAAATGTGAGCGTGTGACATTTTTGGAACGTAAGATACGTAATGGCAACGCCTGTACGAAATCAGTATCACTCTCAAACCAAGAAAAAATTTGCCTCCGATACATAAATATCTTATTGCAAAATATTCACAAAGACGTCAAACTTTTCAAACGAAAGGCGAACAATAGTAATTCTCCAAATAAATAAAAATATAATTAAATGCAGTACAGTAGAGTTAGTAGTTAGTGTATAAACATCAAGTATCTCAATGCCTGTGACGCAACAATGAACACAGTAAAGTATTTGAGACTTAAAAAAAATTAAAACGTATTCCTAACCAAATAGGTCATTGACGCTTCCGTGAAACAATGAAACGTTATCGTTAAAGTAACGTCACAGCGTACTGCAGTCACGGATGGACATAATTGCATGATAATGGGGAATACCGTGTCTTTAAACACATGCATTATATATACGACATCCGTATTTGAAACGGTTGAAACGACGCAGCTGCACTATGGGCGGCTCAAAGGGAATATTCAATAAAGTCTAGTCTAGACAAGACGGCGCCCCGGTGCCGGGGGCTATACATAAAGTGAGTCTTCAACCTATTATATGGTTCTGTTATGTGTATTGCTAAATGAAGATGTACTACCGCATTTGGCCATTCTCCAAATGCGCATTGAAAGTTTGAAGAAAAAGCTTTAGGCGTTTCTTACCTGCTCAACTTTCCACCAAAACTTAAAAAGTTTTGTTTTCCACAAAAAAAAAAATACGCTTCCTAAAGAAATAGTTTTAGTATTATTTTCAGTAAGCAATTTTACCACCCTCAGATAGGGAAAAACCCCTTTTAAAAACATTTCATTCTTAAAGGATACGGACATTAGTGTAATCCATAGGACAAGCTTTTTTTCAGGAAACAATAATTTTATTTTAAAACATACTTCTGTCTTTGAACTGTAGATGTTTAAAAACGTTTATAAATTCTTTTAATAGGTAATAGGCTAAATAATTCATTGGCAGGTAGAAAAATTACGGGTAGGAATTTTATTAAACGAATGTAGACAGGACCAGCAATCAATCTAATACGGGCATTTAGTATCGTATTACACGCAACCGTATCTATTATTTATTCAAGTCTTAAAATTCTATTCGTCGGTTTGCACATACAAATGGCAAGCAGTACAAAAACGGCATCGGGTGACAGGTTTTTAGTTAGTGGCGCCACGTAATGTCGAAAGGCGATTACAAGCACACGCAAAAAACAACTAACTGAATTAGTGTTGGGCGGAGTTAGGCCGACTTGAGTAAAGTAAAAAGTAATTATATTCTGGACAAATGTTTTATCTGTAAAAAGGGTATCGGGACACATTCTGCTGTACAGTCCCATTATGGATTGAACTTTATATGTTAAAAACATATAAAGAAGGAGAAAGAAGAAAAGAAATTGAGCTATGCCTCAAAATGCCATCATTCACCGTGGTGAACATACACACAAATTTGTTGCCTTTAAAATAGCAAGATTCACAGTTTAACATACTGAATTAAAAGTAAACACCTTGATACAGATGCACAATTCGGGTACCAAAAATCCAGTAAACGGGCTTTTAGATACTTAAATGTATATTACATTTGAGCACAATGTAAGAGGATTAATTATTTACATTATATTACGGCAAGTACAAATAAATACTAACAGCACCGACATACAATTCAAAACAATATTGAAATCGTAATCAAGTGTTCGTTTTCGTATTCAAGAAAAATGCGTGGTCGTGGATATTAGCGAAGATTCGAATACTAGATTTTTAACGAATTCTAAAACATTCGAATATCATATTGCGATATATTCGGTATTCATTCGTTACAGCCCATCACTAATTCGGTTAAGATCACGTTCAATTTTAGTGCGGACCGGATCACGTGTGTGCTGTGTAAGCGTGTCGTAAATTGTCTTATCTCACCGTGGAGAACAGATAACTGTAATTCTGTGTGCTTACTGAGCAAGTCAGAGATAACGATCGTCATGTTTCTTTGGATTAAAGAGGCTGCGGTGAAGAGGCTTTATCGGACACTGACAAGTACTACACGTTGCATTGTTTACATCCGTAGTCAGAGATAATCTACCAACTTCTCTTTTAGTTGAGTCGCTAACTAGTGAAGCAGACCGTATTAACTTAGTAAGCCGGCGCAGTGGTTATTGCTCCTCGGTCGTGGGTTCGATTCACACCCAGGACAAATTATTTGTGCGATGTGATAATACCTATGTATTTGTTCTGTGTCTGTGTGTTAAATATCTATATAAGTTTGTATATCAGTTGACTTGTTACCATAGTACAGGCTCTGCTCGGTTTGGGATCGGATGGCGACGTGTGAGATATCCTATGATATTATTATCATTATTAACAGATTCTTATTCTTCTAGATAAACATCACATAAAGCATTTGGTACAGCAGGTAAATCGGAAACGGCGCGGCCAGTGATTGATCACGAAGACATATTCGCTTCGGTCCGTTACGCTTCACGAGCGCCGCTGTCACTACAACATATGAAACCGATACCCGGGCTCAAGGCGTCGTACTGATTTAATGCGAAGACATAAACGACGCTTTTAAATGTTGCTTCATACTCCGTACCTTTAGCGTAATGTAAACATTGGGATATAACTTAAATTGTCAGTCTACGACAGGTAAAACGTCGTTTAATCCGCATAAACTATTTTTGGGGAACACAGGGTTTTTCTAGAAACTCGACCCATAGACTAACTGTGGATTTAAGCTTTTTGTTTATGACTTACTCTTTTGAACCCAAATAACATTTTTACCATAACAAAGTACTAACAATAGACTGTTAGAACTGAACCACGATTAATGTGTACCCTAAAACGATATACATGCTAAAAGTTTTCCAAAATAATATATACCCTAACTGCTATTGAAAAAATTAAGAAAAAAAATATATATATCACAACATAATCGAGTAGTGTAACTTGCGCTTATACCGTAAATAACTAGAAAAAAATAATTATGATTCTCAAACGGTTGAACGGATCTCGAATCAGAGGATCTTGATGTCTTCCCTTACGATTCACGGCGGCCGATCTACATGAGATCAGCTAAGTGCACAGGATATATTATAGTGCACAAGCGTTTGCGCAGACACAGGTGAACACTTCTCCAAGAAGCGGAGACAGACTTTTTACATGCCCATCCGACGCATGGATAATCTCACTTTCCAGGCATCAGGATCAGCCCGTAATGCCCAGCTAAGATACAACAACACAAAGTCATTGCCCTCCGCGGGATTCGAACCCACGACCTCCGTTTTATAAAGCTAACCTATACGACTAGGCCACGGAGGCCGCAGGCGCACGGAGATCCTCGATCAAGTAACCTATAAAACAAAAGAAATAAGATCGCGGTGTACAACAGAAGTTAACACGCGACGTACGAATGTCACGTCGCCTGTGAGCCCGCCAAATCATCGGAAGTGCATAGCGGTTACTGAATCGGCGCGAAGTCGAAACTCTCGTCGAGGCGAAGTCGGAATCACTACGCCCCACACGTACATAATAGGGGGCGATTGATATGACAGCGTCCGTAGGTCGGGCCATCGCGCAAAGCGGTCACGTAACCCTCGCGGGCTACACCTGCTCGCAAGTTTCGCCACGGTTGACCGACAACAATGCCGACGGGGTAATCGAGCGATCGCGACGCGCTAAACACATCTCCGATAAGGACGGCCGACAGGAAACCGAAGGGGACGAATGGCTAGGAACGACATATTGGATTTTTTAATCGAGACAGTGGTTAAATGAGCAGATAAAAGTGATGAATTTAAGTAAATATACCTAACTGTCCATAAAATAAACTGGACATAACGCCGAACTTACCAAACTATATAAAAATTGTGAAAATCTGTTTGTTGTCGACTGTGAGCCCTAAATTCTTTCCTAGGCAAACTATCATTTGCGTATCAACCGACGCAGTTACATTGTAGAAGACAATTTCTTAGTAACATAAGACTACTGGCCATAGAGAAATTAACACCTCATATCACTGTTTTGCACGAACTGAATATTTAGCAAGAGCTTGCTTGTCTGAATGACTGTGTGAATGTCGCTTACAATCAGGCGCCATGCTCAGCTCATAACTAAGCCTTATAAAAATAATCTAGTTATTCGGTGGTTTTCAATGCCGAAAAAGGAGAACAATATTAAATCAGACTAACAACCCTGTGGCTGGCCTTGCTAAATTTAGTATTGTTGATTTTATCGCGACATGGCGTTTCGAAGGGCACCTGTATGACATTGAAAAACAGCATGTACTATTTTACCTATTTTACCTAGAACAATGTAAATCTAATTGGAATCAAATCTAATGAAAATAAAATAATATCTAATTCAAATAGGCCTTTACAAGCACTTCTAAGTGTGTAATCAGAAATATGTAAAAGAAAGCTATAAATCGTAGTTAGCCGAATTTCTTGCATTTAAGCAAATAGCCGAAATGAAACTATTTTATGGATTATACTATTTACACGTATATTATAATCATTGTAAAGTGTTCGATTGTAAGGTAAATAATAATAACTAAAACAGCGCGCTCTGTATGGTGAATAATGGAAATATTTAGCTGATTGCCATACCCATATCACATATAATATTATAACAATAGCAACAATGTTTCAATCTCTAAAATATAATATTGCGAGAGAATAAACGAAACACAATTAATATATTGAACAAAAATTATTTTTAAAAATTTTAATTTGTATTCACCTTAAAACGTTACCCTGTCACCTTAGCATTACAGATAACATAAGTGAGGAAAAACCTAAAAATTTCCTACTCAGCCAGTCATTGGCTGAAAACTTTTTAGCATTTGCCTTATCGGCACATTTGCATTTGACGATACCGACGTGTTCAGTTTAGCTCGAAGTAATTGCGAATGTCTCATTCGACTATACTTAAATATTCCGGTGTAGAGGCGAGTCGGCGGTCGTTTTATGAATGTGTGAGGTTATTCCGATGCATTAAATAAGGTTAAGCGGTTGCGGACGCTGCCAAGCGGCTTGTGGCTTGTTCCAGCAACTTAAGATATCATACAAAGTAGGAACGTGGCGCCGGCAGGGTCACGGTCCTTACGCAAACACGAACACCTATGAAAAACAATATAACTGCAGAAGTAAAGCCTCTACCTCAAAAATCCAAAAAGTTAAATCTTTTTCTGTCTATAGCGCTGTTATGCTGCTTAGCTTAATATTTTTTTTCTTTTTAAATTTTAGGCAGAACGACAGAATTACTTTATATTACACATTAAAAAAAAACGGATTGGGACCGTCTAGGTAATAACAAAATATGTAACATAAAAGACGTTGCTGCATTTTAAAAACGATATATAAAATAACATAAAAAAGTTCTATTTATACGGCAACACCTAAACGTTTAAAGCAGTAAAACTGTAAACACAATGCCACTTTACACGTGTGGGTACTCACTCAGGCGAAGTGAGGGGTGTCCTCACGTTAGTGTAGTATTTGGGAAATGCAGATACACTTTCTATGGGGCAATTGCTAAATTCGTCCTGTCATGTTCGAAAATAAGAATTTTATTTATGTAAAAAAAAATCAACAGCAACAACAAACACGATATAATAAATTATATTACTAAATAATACATAGAACGTATAAAACAATATATTAAATGATAATACATTGTATTATATCCTGGCATAATTTTAACATATGATGAGTTGGAAATAAGCAAAGTGGTAATGAATAATATATTAGGCGCTAAGTTAAGAACGTTTTGTTGCAAAATTACGTAAATGAACCGTAGATTAATATTCAAGTAATAATATCTAAAAATTATAAAGTATCAAAACTGTATAGTAGTTTGTCCATAAATCCATTCTGGTCGTAATATTTATTTAAAAACTAACTTTAAGAATTCAAAGTATTAACGTCATTAAACGTAACGCTTGTTGAACGATATAAAAAAATAAAATCACATATAGTACGCGCGGGTACGCTGCAATGCGCTCTTTGTGCTATTAAAAATTCAAAAACAATCCGGAAGTGCCTTTTGGAGGTAAAAGGACGACGGTGAAAACCGCCGCGCGATGTTAAAAGCGACGTCGGGGGAAGGAAGACTCCCTGGGGAGGGAGGGAAGGGGAGAGATCGAAACGGCGCACCTACAAATATTCAGTCTATTAATAACGTCCCTTACCTAAAACACGCCTTATAAACAGGGCGATTAAACATCAACTTTAGTAATGTGTGTAACTTTAGTAACAAACATTATCATTTAAAAAAAAAATTAATGTTATCGCGCAATACGAATTGGGCCGCGAGATGAATTAAAACTGCGCTTGTTATTCAGGTCAGCGTACCTGACAGATTGCGCTGGACTCGATTCGTCAAGCCAATATTGTGTAACGAGGTATTTGTTTCCGTGTACGGCGAAAATGACACTTTTAAAATTGGCAATTAATGAAATGAAAAATGTAGAGCCATTTTTAAACGACTTACTGTCATTTTCATAGTATCCTGTGGTAGATCCTCAAACAAATAATATTTACAAACGGTTCAATCTAAACTCAATAAAAGTAAAAGCGCTACCTTCGATTCGTGTCGCATTAAGTTGTCTAATTAGAGTCATGACGGCCAAATACTTTTGCGATATAGATAAACTTCACTACACAAAGCGAACTTCAACTCACAAAGAAGAACTAAATAAAAACAAATCTAAAAAGAAATATACCGAAAGAGAAAAGAAAACATGGCAAAAATGCACGTAGAGACTAGAAAATTTAGCTCTACATGTATTTTTGTCAATCCAATGACTGATAGTTAACTTCTTTGAAAATAACTTACAAAGTTAATGTAGCTATAAGTAGTAAAAGATAACGGATTAGTCCAAAAGTTTTGTCCCTTTAACTAAATAAAAACTCAGCTAAAGGATCTGAGTGAATTCCTTACGCAATAGGCAACGCTCTATTAGATAAAAAAAAAAAGCACTTGAGGATCAACAACGCATTTACATGATTGAAATTTAAATTTTTAATAGATGCGACCGGAGATTTAATTAATAAAATTTGGTTATGGTAACTCATTCAATGGAAAAGAAAATTTCAACGTTTTCACAGATATGATATCCGGAGGGTTCCTAATATAAAATTCAGTGCGAGTTTCCATGACACTTGTGCTTTTAAAGGACATACCTAGGCGGTGAAAGCTTCAAGACGTAAGAATTTCTTGAAATGGTAATATACAGAGACAAATGAATTTCTATTAGAAATTGTTTCGTCACGCCGCTCGGATGAAGCGTACAACTTACAAGGTATACAAAGAGTATAGGACGGTGCATTACTGTCATCAATACCGTAGAATATTCTAGACAAATATTATCTAAGAGCTAGAGACGTTTGAACACATTATTTACGATCTCATGCGGCGCGAGTCACGATTTAGAGCAAGCAGAGCCTGAATCTATAACAGAGCCATGCAACCTTGTTTTACTATAGGCTGGGTGAATGTAGGCTATTGTTATTGTAAAATTTAATGGACATTGGATAAGGTATATAAATGCTTACAGACCGCACAATTTGCATCGCAACTAAACTTGTCTCTTTTACATCAAAGAATTTTGATCCATTTTTATTTATTTCTAATCATACAAAAACCAATCTGTGTAAATACTTATTGTTAAACGCACTATGTATTAGCGGTACAAAGAAAAAGAGAAATCGTCATGAATATGAATACATGAATTATTCAGGTTGCAGAGTTTCCGTGCCTTGTCATAAAAAAAAATAAGTATTTTTAAACTTAATTATTTATTTTGTTTACAAAATAAAGAAAGAAAACTTGAAAAGTGTTAAATATATTTCTTTACTAGTAGACCAAATATTTTAGCTCAAAAATTTAAATTTAATAAAAAAATTACTTGATACCATGATATTTTAAAACTAAACTATTCACATAACATCTTTATACTCCAAGCGGTAATAAACAAATATTCGGTACTAAGTAAAATTAAATGAAAAAGAACATCGTGTAATTTTAGCAACAATACCTCAAATTACACAACGCTAACGAAGTGGATAACGTAAGATAACACTTACCGGAAAAGCTTATTTTCGTTTCCACCGGCATCTTTTCTCATAGGCCTCTTTGCCTTTTTAAATGACTAAAACCTTTTTGGCTTTAGTGAGATAAATTAAAAATAAATCGATAAAGGTTTAATGAAATTTTAAATGTGGAATATGAATTTGCCGGTGGTCCTTTTGGTCGCGTGTGTTACGTCAATACGCGTCGCCCGCTCGCTTGCCGAATGTGCACTGGCAGGCCGAGCGTCTCCTACGCCCGCGCGCCCGCCCTTACTACGCGCCTGATACCAGCCAGTGTTTTTGTTTTTAAGCAACCGTCCGCCGTCTTCCCGGCTGAGGGGGCGGCATTCTAAGGATACAGAATTCAATACTACGCACGTTATTTCGCAATAGGCTCCAAAATTTGTGTGGCTAAAATTGAGGCTGTACGACTGTTCAAATTGCAAAACTGAAGGATTGTTTGTAGAATAACAAATGTTTCGCGGGACATTGACGGATAACATACCATTTGGGTTGATGAATTCGACACGCATATATGCAAAGCGTTCTAATTTCAAATCGATGTTTGTCAGCATAAGTAATGAGGGAGAGACTAAATTAAACGTTTCAATATAAACAATGTCAAAAAATAAAATGTGTATAAATATATATATATAAATGAAAACAAGCACTGACCTAATATCTGAAATGTGCTAATATAGTGTGATAAGAGTTGAAATGGAAGATAGCGCATGGCGCATTCCGATGATTCCAACATCATATCTTAAACCTGTAAGTTATGTACGTAGAAAATACAAATATTTTATTAGGCGTACGTGGCAGTGACAATCATTCTCAAAGTTAAAAAGACTGTTTCTTTTTAAGGGATGGATGTTTTAAAACTCATTAATAAGAATTTAATTTCACATTAATATTTAAATAAAAAAGCAGGCAATATGTACACGGATAAAAAAAAAAACAATCTCGCTAATCATACATCCCAATGCATATCTATTATGTGCTTAGCCCAACTGATATCGCACCAGGAGTTTGTAGGGCAATGCATCATCTTTTATAACTCGTCTGGGGAAATACCACGAGCTGGTGGGAGACTGAAGTGAAGCCGAGGCCTTTATATTACTGAGTTGATGATTTTAGCCTATGCGGCTTTGTAAAGCTTCATCGGATCGCCGAATCCGTGGAAATGCTAGTTTCCACGAATTGGATGCAAGTGAGACCTCTAGTTCTGTTGCCAATTTCTTCCTTGAAAAAGGGACTGGCCGTTGGTTGCGTTAAGGCTGGTACCCAGTTGTAAGGATGTTAGGCGACCGAGGGGAACTATTTCGAAACGCGTGCATTTTTCCATCTCGAAAAGGGGCGTTGGCGTTGCGTTGCGGATGTTTCGCAACACGCGTCGCGCGGGACACCACACCGTCGCGATTTCTAACGGGTCAAAGAAAGCGCACGATGGAGAGGTCGGACTTTATCAACGATTTAAATTACGCCATCCGTTTATCCACCATGGTCTTTGAAATTCTCGCGCCGGCTGCATGATAAATACTTTAAAGGAATATTTACGAAGTACGACTTGAACTCAAAACCCATAGGATTTTTTGTAGTAGTGAAGATGTTCACACTGACGTCACTTAGGGGTATATAATTAATTTATAAATTACAATACTAGTGAACTACTCACATATTTATTAATTAAATAAGAACTTTTTAGAGTCATAATTGTTACCCTGCCAACCCTTTCCCAAGAAGCTCCAGTCGAAAAAATTAAATTAAAAAAGTCCAGTTAAAAAAATTGTCCATGATTTTATTAGTTGGATGTTTTAGTGAGAAAAGTGAGAAGCCTAGTCTGATTCTAACTTAGTTGCCTATCGGCTTGCTCATAATGTTTTTACACCATTGAATAATGATCATCGTGAAAAATATCATGAGAAGTTATTTTAATACTAACATACCGAAGAAGTCTTCTCTACTCGAGGGAGTATCTCTCAAATCTATTTACGGATGTTGTCGAGACTTATTGATTGCCTCCACTGATGGTAGCTACTACTTTGTTAGTTATTCAATTAGCTTAAGTACCAACATCGATTGCTTAATACCGCGCCGCGGCTACGAAAGACAGATGTATGCAATAGAAATGATTAATCGCAACTAATGCTTATGCAACATTATAAGTAATGCGACACTTTAAATACGGGCAATATACCTTATATTGCACATGTTGTTGTTGCATTAAAAATGTGAAAAAAAATGATTAATACTCTTTGGTTGATTATAGTATTTACGTACGTTCTAATCTATCATTTATGTTACGGACGTAACATTAATAGGATTTAAAATGTAAATTCCAGTTTGATTAGAAATAAATAAATTCCAGTTTTGATATTATTTTAGAAGCGTTAAAAAACAGCATTTAATTTATGTTTCAGATTTGGACACTTGTTTTTTACATTACAAATTAGTATTATTTTAAATTAAGGGCAGTACCATCTACGCCGGTAGAGCCACGCAGCTATTCCCGCTGCTGAATGGGCCGGCTCGAACCGGATAAGTACCACGACCTCACGGAAAATCGGCGTAAAGTGAAAGTGTTTTTGCTTTCGCGCTTCGTCCGCTGAGTGAGGTGGCCGGTGGCCATTTGCAAATGTCCATGGGCGGCGGTAACCGCTTACCATCAGGCGGGCCGCTTGCTCGTTTATTCAAAATTAAAAGGGGTTACTTCGTCGAATTATTGGCCTTCACGTAAGGAAATGCCAGTATTTATATACTCAAATATTTTCTTTCCTTTCTTTTTTTAGTGTTTCTTTCTTCCGTGCGCGGTTAAAACAGGCTACTTTTTACCAAAAATAAATTAAATGAATAAAACTATAAAATCTTAAACTTAAATAATTGCGTCGCCAAGAACATCCATAATGGTCTAATGCACACACTGAATGAAAAATAACGCATCTGATTATAGGAGTTTTAACACGTGACCTCTGGACAAGGACGTAGACGTTTTGGCACGTTAGAACATCAGTGGGCCAGGTGCAGTGCGCAAATTGAGACGTATACGAAAATTTTTGCCTCTTAGGGACGTTAATAATATGTGCACTTCCATTTGGTGAACCGTCTAGCGCAGTTGCTAAGCTATTCGCTACGGCGTGGGTTCATTTCTCGAAAAAATAACTGTAGTTCGTACAAATATTAACCCCGGACGAAAAAAAAAGAAGAATAGATTGATACCACACCGCTATTTAGCGTCAAATAAGGTGTCCGAAATACAAAAAGATCTCTATTTTTACTGATATAATCATATTATTTATAATGAAGATAACTGTCTTTTAAGTCAACAAATAGGTTGAAATAATCAATTAAAGATTGCACCATGAATATAAAATAATTATAATTTATTTACACACAATGAACATTATAAAGTGATTCCTATCAAATATTCCGACGAAGTATGAAATCTAAATGTAGGAACGTCGAATATTGGTATACACTTTTATTTTTGAATTTTAGTGCTTAAAGCTTACGAAGTTCTAAAAGGGAAGAGGGTCCTAATTGAAACCTGGCTAAGTGAAGTGAAATGAAGGGGAGCAGAGCCCCTACACTTAGGAAAACGAAAAAATGACTAAGCTTAAATTTTAGATGGTGGGAACGAAACTTTTAATAGAGTAGGCAGATTTTTAGTCCACTGAAAAATATAATCGCTATATAATATTAACACGGGTTACTAACTTTTAAAAAATCAAGATCCCTAAAACTTTGGACATTATTATATATTATATTATTATATAAATTTATATGTATATGCTATTAAAAAAAAGTTTAATAAATATTTATAACACTCAAAAATTACAGAACGCAGTTATTTATATATCTAATTGTATGTACATCGTTGACTACTCTTTATATAATCGAAACATTTTTTACATGGCAATAATTCATATTAATATTATAAACGATTATAATAAAAGAGTAAAGCCGCGGGGAAAAACTGACGCTTCACATTATTTTTAATCATTTAAAAATAATAGCGAGCTACAAAAACAATACGCGCAGAGGCAATGAAAACAAAGCTTAAATCTCGTATTTAATAAACAACGAGTTTCTCTTAGGCTTGAATCAACAAGCAGAAACTAATAAAAATTTAATAGAGCACTTTTGCTACACACGAAATAATGCAACGCTGAAAGTTTTCTCAGAATTGAACATTGTTCTTAGTCTTAAGTTGTTTGATATACGTGAGACGATGGAGACAACGCGAAGTTACTTAACAGTCAAGGCTTTCCAAAGTTTAATTGACACGGTGATTGAAAAACAACTTTTTACGTCCGTGTATGAATTAATTGTTATACCACGAAAAGCCTTTCATGCATTCTTAAAAATCAATTATACTTCTAATCATAAATATTACGACTGCATCTTCTATGTGATCTATGTATAAAAATTGTAGAAACTAAAATGGAACGAATTTTAATAGATAAACCATTTTATTAAAAATTAAAAAATATCATTTTGTTTACTTATAAATTGTATTTATTTGTTAGATATTTATCAAAGACGGCAGACAAAAAGAAACATATTTTCCTACCGTCTAATCATGTCAATCATAATTTTATTTAATTATTTAAATTTCTATTTTTTGCATGGATATTTGTTAATAGCATGTGCCATGAATACTTTTTCTATTCTATCTATCGTTCAGTTCATAATATTTATATTCAAATGTCCAGCCACTATACATACATAGATATCGCCACCATTTGTTCACTATAAATGGGATTATTATTTACTGTTATATTATTAACTGCCTCCGTGGCCTAGTGGTATAAGCCCGCGCTTTACAAAACGGAGGTCGTGGGTTCGAATCCCGCGGAGGG
>DWHO01000981.1:0-16988 GCA_018247575.1 Eurytides lysithous rurik
AACTCCAGCTCGTCATGAAATTTTCAAATACTATGTTTTTATATGTATATATAACAATAAACATTCATATAAATGTGTGAAACAAATATTATTTTTAATAATAACAAATATTTGAGCAACAAAACCGAAAGTTTCTATATCAATCCGTCCTCTTAAAACTAAGAAAATTAAATGGTCTGCTAGAGCAGTGCTGACTGAAAATAAATTGTCGTTTAAGGGGTTAATAGAACATTGTTTTAAATATAATAAGAACTATTGTGTACATATTAATTCAATAGTCTTCAATGATGATATGTGGCATATCGTATTTTAATAACAAAAACATGATTTGAAATTGTAAGAAAAACAAGAAATTGTTACAAGTGAGGTGACAGACCGGTAAAGAGCATTATGAGTATGTTGCTAGTACCTTCGACATTATGAATTAGCAACACACACATTAAAACTTTCATGCTTATAGATTGTCAATGTCATATTTAATATATGGTAAAACCGGGATAGATGCCGCAGCGAGATAGATGCCTCATCTTCTAAAAAATCTAACTTCCTGAACTCGCGACTTAGTACCTCACGGACCACACCCCGTACCTCAAGGACCCGCGGACATTTGTGCAGTGAGGACGCGTTTTGCTCGTGCGTGTAATTATCTCCGCGGCGAAATTTACGAACACGTCAAAGTTTTAGCAAAGGTTAGCATTTTTCGTTGTATATCTCTATAGTTAGTAAGGAAAAAACTAAAGTAAATTCCGTTATTTTTTTATTATATCAATATGCTGGTTCATTGAGTCTGTTTTGTTTATAATTTATTTAAAAAATACTTGGGCATCTATCCCTATCATAAAGGATAATGGCTTTATTTTTTCATCTATCTCTCCATACACTTCCGTTTAAGATTATAGCAGAACTATGAACATATACTATTATACAGAAAACCTAGAATCAGCTTTCGATGAAATGGACAAACAAACCATGGAGATAAACGAAATATCCCGACAATTTGGGATTCCACCGAGAACATTGTCTAGACGATATGCTGCCATTCCCCCAAATAGACAAGCCATACATACATATGTTAGCTTATCCATTTGCTGAAAAGCTAGAGCTAAAACATAATTTCGACCACGAAAACGAAATGACTGGAAGTGCATGGTTATTTCATAATTATGACTTTTGTTTCTTAGAGACAATTGCTGTTTTAAGAGTTGAACTACCTTAAATTTGGTTTGGGTTCTTCATTCACACGGTATAAAGGGCATCTGTGAAGCAACTAGAAAAACTAATTTCTGCAAATCTGTATATGATTTTTTTGATTCGATTTTGCTTTTTTTTAGAAATGTCTGTTATTTTTAAAACCTTTAGTTTTCTTTGAAAATGTATCACACCTTTTCAAAGGATGATTTTTTGTTTGTCTTAGCAGTGTGGTCTGTACCATTTATATAGTATTTTTAATAGCTATGCCAATTTCATAGACCGATTAGCTGATGACAGCTGTTACATTGAAGCTGGTGAAATCGCGCGTGGTACTGTTAATAGGCAAACCGTCGCACATTTTGCATTCGTTGTCTGAAGTACACTGTATAAGATGTCCGAAGGTCATTTGCCGACAGTACATAGCGTGCGCTCGAAAATCGACGGCGTTCTAGAGCACGTATGTATCAAAGCACAAGAACGCTTAGGCACTCAAGACGCCCCACTTGTAATCCTCACGGGTCAAAGTCCAGTTATGGATAGGAGGCCTGTTCATCGCTAAACGCATTCCGGCATCGCCTTGATGTTAGAAAACTATATTTGTGGTAAAATCAAATCTATAATAATATCAACGTCGATGCTGTTTTCTAACTTAATAACTAAAGTACTTACCCAATCGGTTCTGAATTTCATAAAATATTTATACTGTACTAAAACCGCGGCGTTGTACAGTTTTTATTTCTTTACGGATTTAAAATCAATAAACTTTAAGTTTGAATCATTCCTAAACAAATATGAACTAAAAGAACTTTCTATTCTTACACAAAAATGGTTTCTACGTAATAAAAGAAAAATATTTTTTTTTATTCAACTCACGATGATCATGATTAAGACACCATAAACCTAACCTCGCCAACCTAAAAACTATTAAAACACGAAAAATATATATTACATGGCAAGTCAACGCCACAACACAATAACCAAGAACTATGTGTCATGAATCACAAATTCTTTACAAATAAAACGTCTGTATCGCATCTAAATCGGTCAAATCCTTTAAGTGATATATGTGACGACTCGAGGTTGCCTTGCTAAGTCTATCTGAGCGTTACTGCCTAATACAGTCTTTTTGAGTTATGGTTAAGCATATAGATTAGCCATCGGTCACTTAATGCTGAAATATGATACATGTGATTTTAGTGATCCACGGAAGCATTAGCTTCCTGCTAGCTTACTCGCCGACCGTTTAGAAGCAGACAATTTAAAAGTGAAAATTATTTAATGGAAATATACAACAGTCTAACATTGAAAACTTTCTTGCAATTGTCATGAGTAAAACTTTTGTGCAGGCGGCGATAACGGTATTAAACAGATAGGCCATGAATATTATCATCTGATAACAGCCACAGTGTTTAGCACATAGTAAAGTCACGTTGCGTACAACATTTTTATTACACGTATATGAAGCTTGCAATAAAGTAATATTAAAATAGGTTATTACATATTATAACATTATTATGTTTGAATTGTACTGACCATGTTGTATAGACCATATTATTGATACAAAGAACCAGTTAATTTCAATTTAAAAAGCACCTATATATATATATAAACATTTGCAGCCAATCTATAAAATAGACATAATATTACTTATTGTATTGTCATCGATTAATAACATGCATGTAATATTTAGATACAACTGCAAAAAAATACGGCAATAATGAACGATGAATTGGAAATTTAATGAAAATACAATCAGGGAGTACTATTACCATTGAATTACTAGTTGCACACATACTTTTTCGTTCGTATAGAGTTGATGAAAACGAATCATATTACGAAGCCAGTTTACATAGCCCCTAATACATATACGCCTAGCCGAATTTGTGAGGCATCTTAATCCGACCTTGAAAATAAACTATAATTATGCATCTCAAGTTAACAATATCAAGTATAATTCATATAATGATTTATTTAAAGCTTGGTTCAAATTCCATTCTATGCTTCGGCGTTGAACTCTAGTATATTTTAGAGAAAACAAAACTGTATGTAACTTTAGGCAGTCTCGTTTTATCTCACACAATTCTAATTAACGTTTTTGGACTCTCGGATTTTTTGTCCTAACTAATATCTACCTAATACTATGTTCCTATTATTAGCCCAAGACCATATTAATTATTTTAATTTTATTTTACAATGTCGCATAAAAAGAATAGAATGAGTTTTGTGTTTTTGTCGGCTACGTATGTATAATGGTAACACAGCGGTAGATCGATATAAATGTTGTGATTACATTTGTTTTTTGCTTGCGACTGAACAAACATTATTTCACTAAAGCAGAACAATTCTCTCATCTTATCTTAAAGTCATGAGTCAAAATTTGTTACGTAGGGTGAACAAAAGTAAATAAAGATAAGAAACCAAAATAGAATAAGCAAATAAATTGTGATGTTTCACGAGAGTCTTGCATGTTCTCTAACAATCACAAAGGAAGTTTTTTTTCTTTTCATAAAATTGAACCGCACAAAGGTTACCTTAGGTTTTCTTAATAAAAGAACTACGGTACGACGTAGACTTCATTATTAATAAAGACATTTAAATGGTTTTTAGGTTTAAATATCATACAACACTCGTTTATAACGAGTCAAAACCTTGTTGACAACGACGCCACATTAGTCAATGCAAAATTCACATACAGTGACGTGTACGCTGCACATCGAATAATTCAAAGACAAACGCGTAATATCGGCACCTCACAAGTGTGCCAAGGAGAACGTTCGATTAGTCGGAAACGTGATGCTCGATTACGGCACCTCAATAATCCAATGGCCAAATGGAACGCACGCGGCGCGAGAAACGTTCAAAAATTTTACACAACTAGTCCATAACGCTCTAGCACAATGTGCAATAACGACTGTTTTATACAAGGAATTTAATATCGTGAGGCAATTCATTTAAATCAACCGGTTCTGCATGTTAACTAGAAGTTTACTTTGGTTCGAAACATTTCCACCTGTACTGTGTCAGTATCTGATTTGATTTTTGACTGAACGGGTGGCGTGGTAAATATTACACCATTCATATTCGACCCTCAAAACAAAGCTCATGCAATCCACTATACTCATTCTGGTACTCCTAAGTGTTCCTACATCTATTTATTAGCGCATACATATCTCTCCTATATTATTTTTATTTCCTCTAGTCAGTTCTACATCAATATATTACCCATTTAAAAAGATACGTGCAATATAACCTGTAGGTACGGAATTATAAAGCAAACAAAGAGTGTCCATTGACAACGGGACAAGGTAAACAAAAAGATGGACTGACCGTTCTTCCGCCATGTCTAATGTTAGATCGCGCTTGTCCGCGCGCTCAGTGGGGATCAGACGGCAGCGGGCGGCGAGGCTTGTATGCGACGCCCCGTTGACCCACTTACTCGCCGCTCGCTACGCAATCCGAGCGCGACCCGCTTCGCCCTGTGCCTACCTACATACGTATTGTGCCCGTGTGTTTGTTCATGTGCTCCGAAGACTAGAGCCACGCACTGTTGTGATGTAACAATGAATTAACTAGTTGATGGTGAATACAGGCTGTTCCGTCCCACCGAAGACCGACCGATCTTTCTTGGCAGTGATACATCAGGCAGATGAGCGTAACGCTATACATTCAATTCAGTTACACATTAGAACGCATCAATTATTGTTCTCGAGCACCTTAGAAGCGCACTGAACGATTTCATAACACTAATGGCGGGATGACCTTTGGACGGTTAGTGCCGGAGTATTTATAAACGCACGATATCTTATCACTTGCTCCGGAATCGAGACAACTAGTTTTAATTCGAAATCGACATCTTTAACACAACGTATTATGAGAGAAATATACCGTCTATTATTGAAGTAAAATAGGTTATAAGTGAACACCGTGAGAAAACCAATGCATTTTGTTGTAAAATGATAAACACCGTAACTCTCAGGGGGGTAAACGAGAAACACATGTTCACGTACACGTTTCTCAAATCTCTGGGTCTGTCTGTATAAATAGACACCGCTATAAACAGCTTGTCAATCTCCCACGGCCACATTTCGAAATAATTGCTGTCACGGGAAAACAACTTATACTGTTATATTATTCGACCATTATTGCAGACACGTAAACAGGTCGATAATTCTTGCAGGGGCCTTACAATCTTAATAAGAATTGTGTGCCATTTCGGCACATTTGTATCGGATGCAATTTTACATAATGTAACCACTGTGAAGTAAACACAGTGCAAACAGGCGCAAAAAGTAATTATATAATTTCTTGTTAATGACAAACCGCATTGAATATCACCCAAATCTGACCACTAATCAGATAGATATCTCGGAGGTTAATTTACCGTCAAATACATTAAAATGTTTTCGAAACTATTTTATCCGATAAATTTAAACTTTAATAAAAAATATACCAAATGTACATTAAAATACATTCAGAAAAATACATTTACTTGGCTCCAACTGATATCTCCATCAATGTCTTTGTTAATAATATCAAATGCAAATTTAGTTAATTCTAAAGATAAGTGTCTAAACAATTAACGAACCTTCAGTAAAGATTAAAAAAATTCTTACAGGCTAAATTGCTCGTCCAGTCAGCCCACAACACTTCAATCCTCGACGGTCGCGTCAAAAGTTAGGAAGAAAAGCTGGCGCAAGGTCAGTGGGATGGGATTGATGAACAAAACGGGATCCTTGACACTAATATTACCACACATTGACACCCCACGCGATGCGGGTCTATAAATTTTCTTTTGGTTATAATCCGGCGCAGTTCTCGACTTCAACTACAAATGATGAGTAGTTGACAAGAAATACACCACCTCAAAGCGGCCTCAGTAAAATATAACAGCAGATGAGTGATCCCAACAAGAATAAGGACGGCTAATTTACTAGGGCTCGTAGTGAATCTTACTATTACATTGTCTTGTCTATTACAAGTAAAGGTCGCGCAAAATTTAAATGCGCTTTTGGCCTTCGTCAAGGGCTTGAAAAATACACGTGTATTGGTATCAGCAAATCGAGACATGAGCATTATCGGTGTTTGAGGCAATTTCACGCCCATGTCACTTCTAGACATTTAGGTTCATAAACGGTTGCCGCCCGGATTTGGTTAACAAAATCTAGAGCATTTGGAGAAGGCGAGTGCTCTAGCGAAATCGAGGTCACGTATATGGGTCGGGCTACTTTACTTCGTCGATTGCGAAACACATCGCGGATTAAGTTGATCGGGTTTGTGAAGCCGAGACGACTTACGAGATATCGAGTCCGTCGAATCGAGCAACGGTAATTATAACGGTAACGGGCCAAACTCGTGCACCACCCAATGAATTCCCGCCCGAAACCGAGCGGCAAGGTCCAATTCTGACCCAGATACTCTGGCCGCGTTGCACCGAATTAATTTTTCACGATTTCACCTCTGCCGCTCCGATCACGCAATGACCTGCGTATGAAACCTGAATCGATTTCGATTATCCTTACCATGAAATGATATTCGATAATTGCCATGAAATTTTTTAGGTTAGCAACGTTCACCTTGGTTGGCATTTTTTTTCTTCCTGCGAATCAGTCATGGTTAAGGTCAAGGAGAAAGCCGAGCGGAGTCGGAAGAGGGCCGTTCAAACTTGGGAGACCATGGCGAAAAATCTATCGAAATGTAGATGCTGCCTTGCCAACCCTATCGTAGTCCCAATTTTAGGTACACTGGTTTACGGATGGGCAAAATGGGGACTTGTCCATTCGCCAAAGTGGACCGGATATAGGAGGCACCACGGAATCGTTTAGTGGTGCCATATTTGAGGAACAGCACTGGGGTATTTTAAATCGGCCCTAGACCGTGCCTACGCTTTTGTGCAGAGGGGCACCAGTGCCATGGCAACGGAGGGGCGGTGTCCCTCTGTAAAGCCGCACATAACCTTGTCGTCACCCCAGAAGGTATCAGCTTCAACAGTTCAAATGGACTTTAATGTAATAAGTTGAACACAGACAATACCTATTACGGGCTTGAGACACCAACAACCAATGAAAATTCGTTAAGGTGGTAATTTATAATTGAGTAGACCGAAATTTTAATACGTCATCTTAAAATACAGCGTTTCTTAACTTCAAGTGGCATAGCAATTGGAAGTTTATTTGTGTACACTCGAAACGAAGTCAACAGCCCTAACATTAAACGAAAGTTCAACTGTAATTCTGTCCACAGATCCGTGGTGGCCATTTTGAACAATCAGAATTATGTTTCAAGCAAGTATCATAGTATACTTTTCTTATATTTTACATCGTACGACTGACTTTAGTTTAATAGAATATTTTCATCTTTCCAATAACATATGGACATAACAATGTTCGACTTTATTTGTGTTATTCATTACAAAACAAAGAAATCGTTTACTAATTAGGCGTATTAACATATTAAAGGTTAAACTTAACTACGTCATTCAAAAGATCTCAAGTAGCAACGCCCATTAGATTTCGAAATAAAATATCGTGACCCAAAATTGAAAATATTGTACAAAGCACGATTTAAATAACCAAAAAAGGGGGGTAACATATAAAATCGCGAACAATGAAAACATCTTTTGCTATATTCAATCAACGATCGATTTAATAAAAAAAAAGCCCGGTGGAATCTCCAATAATAAATAGAACGGTTTTATCGTCATGATTTATAATCAAGTTCCTCCAGCGCTACGATATTTGGGTCGGGTCTACTCGCCCACTTAAATTAAAGCTTAAAATACTCCTAACGATCAATCTGCGATTGTCAACATGTATATTAACATTTTTCCGGCGACCCATCGCTATAATAAACTGGCGCTCAACTTGTGCATAAAACATATCATCGACGCGACAAGTTAACATTCTCGGCTCAGCTTGGCGGAAACGTCACACGCCAAAAATAGCGAAGCCAGGGTCTCGCGTCCGTACTCTTCCGCGTCGCTGCGCAACGTGGAAGTGGCTTTGAAAACTCCCCGTGCAATGATTCAACAGGTTTGCGCGACAAAGCGAGTTCGAAGCAGGAAGGACAATGACATGAGGATTTGAAGGAATCCGCGTCACGTCAGTGGTCGACAGTGACGCTTAGACAATGGAGCACGCACGCACCGCACGGCAAAATGGCCGCCGCGGCGTCAGCTGATCGCACGCGCAGCTGTACGGGGCACTTGCCATATCGCTCTCTCTTTCGAGGCAAATGACTTGTTCGATTTAATAGAAATACGCGCACAAAACTCCTCTTGTAGTTTAAAGTAGTGCTTTGGGGAAAATATAGCAAAACAACAATTAATTAGTCATATTTTTTTAAAACAAGTTCCGATAACAATATATTTTGCTTTTGACAGAGATATTAAAGCGACTATATCTAATCAGAAAAGAATCGTGAAATTCGATACAGATAATTAACTTTGTTCTAAAAGGCTTTCAACAGACTTCCGGCTTAAAGACAAAAAATAATTTAAAACACGAAAACCGAAAATATAAAACACAGTTTTCCTAGCAATACCCTTGAATGTAAAACTTAGAAAAGGCCTAAGACGACCGGAATTAAAAATTACAATCGTTATAAATCATCAAAACAATCTATACAAAGAACAAATACTTTAATTTTAGTCAAGCGATAATTAGTTAATGATTTAACAAAATTGCGAAGAGGTCTGTCGTCGCGGTTTTTAGGCAATAATCTAAGCAATAACCGACATTTTTTCCTCGAAAAACTGTTCGCCAAATTTACTTTTTCCTAACATTTCAAGGCTTCCCTGTCTCTTTTATATTTTAAGCGTTCTAGACTATACTATAGTCAACTACAATTATAGTCCAATATATACTAGAAAGTGACGACGGGTGGTCCAAAGAAACAAATCCCATTGCAGAATCGAGACAAGCGAGGACATTGAACCTGTGACACCAAGGTCGGGGCGGCGGCCTTCAAACAGCCTCGTCTAGCTGACGCACAGCCTCCGTACCGAACGCACGAAGAGTTGAACGCACAAAGACACTTGCACACACAGCCGTTAGCCACTATACGACACACAAAGAAATTACCTCGGAACGGTCCCATCCCATAGGCAGGTATGTCAGAACTCTCACTCACATCGCACGTCCAATCGGAATGGAGCGAAGCACTAACGGGCACTGTTATCTAAATGATAGAATGCGTTAGCGGCGATCGCAGTAGTTTCACGCGGCGGCTCGGCCTCGGAGAGCTCCGTGGCGCGCGGGGTGCCAGAGTGGACTGAGGCGGGCGGCCGACTGCGTTCGCTCACCACATTCGCGTCACTGTGTTTATTCACACGCACGCACTCACCGAAACAAACAGGCCGCCCGCTGGCTGATAAACACATGCCCAACGTACCGCCCCGATAGCGCGCCCCGTATCATTGAAGTCATTATATTATACGCGGACGGAGTAGTGGTATTGCGCATTTGGGCTTTTGCTTTGTGACGTTCCTTTCGACGAGAGAACTACACGGTTCTGTAAAATTTTGATGAATCACGCGTGTGAGTTTCGTGATTCAACCGCTTTCTGAAACGCAATGGAGATTTCGTACGCTGACGTCATTAATTGCGACGCAGTTGAATTTCTTTTTTTCCTCCGAACTTCGAGGAATGCCTCCGAACTTCGAGGAATGTATAGACTTATCGGAGTACTCTTGGATTTAAAAAAAACCTTATAAACATTAATTTACTTATCTAACATTGCAGTATCCAATAACTTTAATTTTTTTTCCAATATCGGATACATCCTGCTTCGACTAATAGTTAAAATTACGTAATGATTTTAATGAATTGCCTGAGGTAATGCGTTGGAACTTGGGTCGGCGTTTTGACTTTTATATAAATATTCCTAATTATTAACAAAGCCTTTTGTTGTCCACAGACGCAAAAATAACACAGTTAATGACCAAAACAACATAATGATCCATTTTCACTTTCGCGATTCTAATTCCGATAATGTGCATAAAGCACTCGTTCAGTCGTAAACAATGTTTTTAATCGCAAACACAACAAACACAGCTACAGTTGAGAACGATCGGTGTTACGACGGAGGCGACAGGCGCGGACAAAGCCGCCACGGAGCGAGTCGTCGATCTCCCCCAAATTAGTCCTGCGCCGGGGCGCTGACCCCGCCGCGCCACGCGCACCTCACACGCACCAACAGCTGCTCTAAACGCTCCGATAGTTCAAAGCACACTTAAAAACAATAGAACCATCCGCAAAGGATTAACTGCGCCTAAATACTTAACTAAAAAGAAATAAATTAACCAGACTAGCATGGCAATTATATCACCATACGCCATTTTTAAAACGACGTAAAAACAAACGTATAAAAAAACAAACAAACGACGCGATCGAAGCAAACCACGTACGAGTGCGATAGATGAAAATCAAAACAAGGTCAATGAAACGAAAACACGTGGGAACAGGTTCGCCACACAGCCACAATGAGGCGCAGTAAGCATCCACAAATCACGTGGCCCTGGGCGGCCGAAATGGCCGTTGCCAACATCGTTGGCAGCGAGCGATACCCGATAAATTAACAAGAAAATCGGCCAACTGAACGATGCTATCGTTGATGACTACGAAAAGATTTTTTTTAACAGACAGAGACTAGAGACTTACCTACTATTCTAAGAAAAAGAAAAATCGTGATGATTTCTATTCCATTCAGTGTCATTACATAAAGGCATCTGTTTTTTTACAAAATAAAAATTATTTAACGTAAATGTGGAGGCCAACATAAAATACAAAATTAAGAGATAATATCGTAACGTGTGGCGGAGACAATAAAATGATACCAGCTGTGCTTTGAACCACGAAGGACGTACCGATATAGGCGCATTGTTAGAACCTAAACTTCCGTAGTTAAAAGATCAAGATTTCAATATTTATACAAGCAATTCATAATAGAGATGCAAAAATATTAATTATATGCATTCAAGTTTATTCAGCATTTTTATAGATACATCTTTTTTACTTTCGTTCTACTACCCACACTGCCAAATTCACAAACTTACATCGTGTTCTCTCAAATATATTTTTAGGTACAATATCTCTCCAATAAGTTACTACGTAGACAGAAAAATCAATAACAATTTCCAGGGTGAGAGAGAGGAAGAAACGGTATATAT
Organism: Eurytides lysithous rurik; assembly: GCA_018247575.1. Lineage (NCBI taxonomy): Eukaryota > Metazoa > Arthropoda > Insecta > Lepidoptera > Papilionidae > Eurytides > Eurytides lysithous. The sequence continues at coordinate 11,357 of DWHO01000981.1, forward strand.
TTCTTACTATTATTTCTTTCTAACAGGGCATTTAAAACATAAACAACACAATTTTAAATGTATCAGAAAACACTTGCAATTCACATTTAATCATGAACAGAAATTTAAAGTAAAAATTGGTTGTAATAATTTTTTTGTATTTATCTATAAACCTGCCTTAATTAAAATAAAACTAAAGAAAGTAATAGATTTGTTTGTCACATTGATCAAATATTTTATTGTTACCTTATACAACGTCATTAATATAGAAAACTGCTTTGAAATTGTTTAACTTATATACATAACATACCTGCTGCTGAGAAAGAGAATTTCGTACAAGACAAATGTCTTTCCAAGTGCGCAGGCCCTTCAGCTCACAACCAGGCGACACCACTTCTGTGCGGTTGAGGTCAGCATCCAACGGCATCACAAAGAATGGTTACACCACCTAATGTAATGAATACCTTAATTAACAAAAACAAATTACAATCATTGTTAAAAAAACCATATTCATCCTAATAAAATTTGAAACAGTAGAAATATAATTTCAACCACTTAAATGAAAAGGTCTTTTTTTCTCTTGATTTCAATATAATATAATAAATTTATAAGAATATTAAAAAATTAAAAGCAAATCAGAAGCATGACAAAACATATTATTTCAGTTGTTATTACTTCTCACTGTAGATAAAATTAATTATAATGGATTTTTTTTTTCTTTTTAAATAATTAAACACTTATGACAGTAAATCAAACAATAGTTTTGTTTCCTTTAAACTGCTCTCTACTGAGAACAAAGATTTATTTGTATCATGTGACCCTATTTACTGACAGTCAGAGTAATAAAATTAAAAAGTATTTAGAGTAAAATATTGACTGGATTTAGTTACAAACCATAACATTTTACTTCAAACTTTAAATTAAAGAATTGAAATAAGATTTTTTTGTTTGTTTTGAAACCAAATATTTTTTTTATCAATTTCTAAACTTTTTTTCATACCTCAGGCTAAATGTTTATAGCTTTAATAGACTGTGTATAATGCATGTATTAAAACTAAATATTAATGTAAGCAAGAAGGTATAGCTTTTCTATTAAGTTAAATATAACTGTTAAGTATATTGTTTTTTTATCTATATATTACTATTACTGTACACACTTTGCAACAAAGACAAAACTATGTTTTTTTTTCTCTAACAAGGTAAAATCTCTACAAATTAATTAACAAACATAAATAAAGTAACATGAAACATTGTTAAAAGAGATGTGGGAAAATCTTAAATGATCTTCATAACAATGTGGATGTAACTAAAAAAATATATTTCATAGCCCTTAAATTTTATATGTGACATTCACAATGACCACCAGAATATATGAGTAACATAAACAGTAACTCATTAGGACATATCAATTTAAAAGACAATGAAGTTAATTAAAGTTTTTACGGAAATTTTCTGCCTTTCCTGATTAATGATGAAGATTTTAGAAAATATGCATTACATATACAAATTAACTATTATTTTTTATAAATAAAGTATTGTTGTATCTATATTAAACTTTAAATGAAAATTATTATTTAATAATAGCAAGACATACAGAATTCTTCAAATTAATTATTAAAATAAAGTAATTGCTTTAAATAACTATTACTGCTATGATTTTCCGAGTCAACAACTTTATGTAAACAATATATTGAAGGAAAGTGAAAATCAGTCCAATCAGTACTAAACATTTTTACTTATTGGTTGTCTTAATTTGTCACAGAAAGGAAAAATATGTATTCAGTATTCTTAGATGTTTTTTTACAGTTTATTAAAAATTATAAAATAAAACTAAGGTTAACAAAAACCATAAATTGTGTTCCTTCGTTAATATATATCAGATGATTACAATTTATGATCTTGTAAAATTATCAAAAACTTCATTTAGAAAGTTTTTTGCTCTAACATAAATAAAATACGTCGACTTAAATGTTATCTTTGGTCGATTTGTCGACAATTCACATTGACGACGTTTTTGTTGCACATTCATAATAACGAGGCAAAAAAATCTTACAAGCATTATAATGCACGTCTATAATAAAATGAATATGAAGGTGGTGGTGTCACGCATGTATTACAAGCTGTGGTATAGCTAAAAGTAAAGAACTAATTAGCAAAACTACCTCTACTTTAAAAATAAATTACAGTCAAAGTTTACATGTGTCGCGCCTCCGATGCAATTCATTTGTGGTTTGATGCAAGATTGTTTATTAGAAACAAAGAAAATATTGAAGAACTTCGATAATTGGCATTCACGAAGAAAATGGCGTCATATCACTAGTCACGGAACAAGGTACAATTTCGTCATATGAATGCACACATCACAATCACTATCTAAACACTATAGAAAAACGTTAACATGCTAGTATATGATTTTTTTCGAGAAATTACTCACTTAGAATAAGAATCCCAAAGAAAATCATCCAAAAACTCAAAGGACTGATGACAAGGCACTCCACTCACCGTTTGCAAAACCCAGACTACGAATCACGTGATCAAAACAGTGTTGCCCAAATTGCATTTTAAAAATTGTAGTATATCAACAATTATTCGATATTAACCATCGGTATAGCGTGTTGATCGAATTAAAAGTGAACTAGAAGTTTTATCACTTTTCAATAAATATATAAATATTCTTTCATAATTCTTATATTGGATCAACTTACTTGCTTAAAAATTATATATTAACTAATAATAAAAGTTTAGCCTTGCCATAAGAATAGTAATAAAAATAAACATTTTCAACAAATCTAAGTTTTTTTAATAATAATAACAGTTTTAGCTTAGCGTATTTTACAGTTACATCGGAAGAAGACGTCGTGTAACAGTTTATTTATAATTTATTAACATTTTTACTTAAATAGATTAATATCAATCAGAACCAACCACGTTACGTATAAAGTTACTGCTCGAAAATAGTTCTACTCAGACAGGAGTCCTCCTGTCTGAGTAAACTGTCCCCTCGAGGTGGTCACGTCCCTCAATATTGAGGAAACCGACGCGAAGAGAGAGAGAGGACTCCTTAATAATAATTTTAAGAATGCATTGTTTTTTTTAAATCGATCGTTAAATCGATTTCACTATAAATAATAGTTCGTCAAAACTGACAAAAAAAATAAATCATCTGTTATACTGTCACTGTCACAACGTATGATGTACGCCAATTTTATAACCTTCAAATTTTGTCTAGTTTACACTTAAATGAAGAAATTATAACGAATTTCGTCGAATAGAGTAAAAGAATCTTAAAAACTATATTTCTTCCACAATGCCTACGATATCAGTTAAACGTGATTCTTTATTTACAGCTCTAGGAAAAACATATAGTATGTATTTTCATGTTACTTTAATATTTGACATTTTTATTCATTTGAACATTTTGGGCAAGTAATACATTAACATTTTGTATTTTATAGCTGATGAGGAATTTGAACAACTATGTTTTGAATTTGGCTTAGAATTGGATGAAGTAGTAAGTAGATATTATTTCTCTTTATTTAATTTGTCCTTAGGGTTAATTGCATTTTTTATCGTCAGAAATATTTGTCTTGAATTTAATTTATTTGTAATTATTTTACAGACTACAGAAAAGCAGATGCTGATAAAAGAGCAAGGAGATCATGCAGCCTCAGGTGTCTCTGAAGATATTTTGTACCGTATAGACATTCCAGCCAATAGATACGACCTATTGTGCCTTGAAGGATTAGTCAATGGAATACTTGTCTTTCAAGGAAAGTAAGTGTTTTAGGAGCACCAAATATTCATATTTTATGTGTCTATAATAAATTGGTATTATATGTTGCTGAAATGTTGAATACATATGTCCTTTGCTTGTGTCCAATGTCTGTTTATGCAAAGAATATTCAGCTTATCATGGGGCTAACATAGTGGATTGTCATTGTTTAAATATATATGAACCTTAATTTACCTTAATTATTTTTTTATGGCGTAGAGGAGAAAGCGAGCAGGCAGCTCACCTAATGGAAAGCAATAACTGCTGCCTATGGACATTGCAATATTGAAAGTATTGAAAATGCGATCCCCGCCTTTAGGGTGGTATTTTTTTTTATCGGCATTAGGGGCAAACAAGCAAGCAGCTCACCTGATGGTAAGCGGACTCTGCATGGACATCTGCATCATCAAGGAACTTGCAAATGTGTTGCCGGCCTTTAAAGTAGGAGTGTGCTCTCTTCTTGAAGGGTCCAATGTCGTTCCGGTCAGTTAATACCACTGACGACAACTGATTCCACAAGTTAGTGTGTGGGAGAAAATTTTAGGGAAGCGCACTGTGGTGGAATTTATAGTAGGGAAAGACAAATAAGGGAATGGGGAGACAGGAAAAGGGAGGAGGACCTCACTCACTGGAAAAAATGAAGAAGCACAAACACTTTCACTTAACATTAATTATTTGTGAGGTTGTGTTACTTATCTGGTTCGAGCCGGCTCATTAGGCACTTGGCAGTAGAGAAAGTTGCTGTGTGGCTGTACCACCATATCAACTAATTAGTTATATATTTCAAGTTGCAATACCATATATAATAAATTTATATAAGGTGCTTATCTGCTACAGGTAAAAATTTAAATATTATTATTTAAATATTATTTAAATATTATGTTAAACATATTTGTATATTAAATGTAGAAAAGCACCACCAGAATACAAAATAAGAAAATATGAAGACTGTTACTCGCTACACCTGACACCAGCAACTGTACAAATAAGGCCATATGCTGTAGCTGCTATTCTTAAAGGCATTAAGTTTACTAAAGAAAGTTATGACAGCTTTATTGATTTACAGGTGATGCAATAATTTTATTTCTATCCATATATAATCTAAATTTGAAATGGTAATTAATGATACATATACACATATACAAAATAATTACTATCCTTTTTACTATTGCTATAATAACATACAGCTATATTTTGATTAAATAACAAGAGATTTGGCATGTTTCATAAGGAAATTATGACTTTTTAATTGTTCTAAATGTAAAAAGGGAGCAATATCATGAATAAGCATGTACTTTACTTTTTAAAGGACTGATTATAATAAACTTTTGTTATGCAAATTTCAGGATAAATTGCATCAAAACATTTGTCGCAAGAGAACACTTGTTGCGATAGGAACCCATGACTTGGACACAATACACGGGCCGTTTGTATATGATGCCTTGCCCCCAAGTGAAATAAAATTCAAGGCTCTAAATCAACAAAAAGAAATGACAGCACCAGAACTAATGGAGCAATATTCAGTAAATATATCACTTTTTTGTATATTTTACAATATTTTTTTATATAAGACTTGTTTGCAAGTAATGTTAATGTTAGATCATATATCAATGATTTTATACAAAAAAGTGTGGTATAAAATATATTTTGTAAGTGCTAGAACTCATTTTCAGTTTTCACCTCTGGCAGTACTACAGCATTTCCAGTTATTCCACTGCTAACTAATAGTGTGGAAGAATTAATGTGTTTGAGTTAGAAGGACAATATTTGCAGCTTTATAACTTACTTACTTATATGACAAGTAGATCTCTTATCTTATCTGGACTGACGTTGATGCTTTTAGCCTATGCGGCTATGTAAAGCTTCATCGGATCGCCTAAT
>DWHO01000982.1:0-16982 GCA_018247575.1 Eurytides lysithous rurik
CACCTCACTCACCGGACGAAACGCGGAAACAAAAATACTTCCACTTTACGCCGATTTTCTGTGGGCTCGTGGTACTACTCCGGTTCGAGACGGCCCACTCGGCAGCGGGAGCAGCTGCGTGGGTCTACCACCGTTATACATCGCTGAAATCAGCAAATTAAACTGTATGGATTGGTGTATGTCTACTGAATAATTTTATTTTCGCTGGTTACTACGTCAATGCTTTCTAGCGTCGATATATAAAAAATTCAATGACAATTAAACAAACCCAAAACTCTGTGACAATTTTCTATATAGATAGATAATTGTAATATCACTTAGCCGACCGCGCGTCCCACAGTGAACTGTGCGATTTCTACCGCGCATTTTTCACAACGTGAATGATACTCAATATTAAAAAAAGGGAGTCTGAAAATAATTTAAATGGTCAATTATATTTACGGACACAATTTCACTAAACGATTTTATTATAATAAGATAAAAAAATCTCCCCGATCGGTTGTGCGCCCACTTACTTTATAGCGGTGAGATATCCCCGATCGGTTGGCTAAGTGTTAATTATTATCGCTTTGCCTGTATTTAAGTTAAAGCCACACTTGTTAGGAAGGACAACATATCATCAGTATCGAAGCAGGAGAATTATCACGTTACAGAAGACCGACGTAAAAAAAAATCGTAAATTATTTAGTAAAAAGCAATTTTATAGTCTAAAATGATTTAAAAGCGCGTTTGTTGGTTTATCATTCGCACGCAAAAACGGGGCAATAAATTAGTTCGGCTGTACGTTACGCGGAGATTACGATTGGTGTTAATCAAAAAAGTATATTTTACTATTCGGCTGGTTGAAACTTTTCAAATCGCATTACATCTCGAGACTGTTTTGAAATAAAAAAAAACCATTGAATATTTTCAATTCAATGTGAAACGCAACAAAAACACTAGAAACGTGAGCTTAAATCATTTTGGTACTTATCTTGTTGTCTCAATTAATGATAACGTATAGATCGCTACGTGCTTACAATGAATAGCGTGAGGGTATTGCAATAGTTTTTTTTTACTTCCTGCTTTACTCATTTAATGCTGTTAAAATGTACCAAAACTCATTGAGGGTCGCCACAAACGGGGCATAACTAAAATTACTGTTCACTTGCTTTATTAAATTCCACTATGAATTAGTCTTGCGGCATTGTGATGTCAGATCAAGGTAGCAAAAGTGTATGGTCTTATTTGTATTTATTTATTTATTAATGAACACACAAACATGAAAAATAATAGATCATGTTAGGAAAATTAAGTAAAAATCTGTATATACAACAGTAAAAATAATTTAAAAAATATTTTAATTTAAACACAGTTAACCTAATCACAATCAATCGATTTAGGCTGTATATTTTTGGAACGTAAGGAGGGCATGGACGCAAAGATTTGATTTGATTTAATTTTACATATATATATATAGGGTCTGGTTTCTAAACACAGTAAAAATTAGGTCTATTAAATACCTACACAATATTAAACAATTTTGTTTAGTATCAGCTAGTATCCTTGTTAACTGAAAATGTAAAATAAATAGGGCTGGTATGTTGTTACATAAAAGTTTGTTAACTTTAAATCCTGTCTGCAAGCCATATTCCATGGTGTGAAACATAAGAAGTGTACATACTTTCATACTTTTAATAACATTCACAAAAATACTAATTTTATGGACTTATTCTACAATGGATTATTTTTTTACACATCTATATACTACTAAAATCCATATGCATGTTGAGCAAGAGGATAATAATTAGGAAATTGTATGGGATTTGTATAACTACTGTTAAAAAATAAGATGAAAAAATGCAATATGCATACTCTTATTGATATCCAATTCATCATTTTACTTCAAATTAATTCTTTGGATAATATTAATTCAACTGTGTTAAACAAAAAAATATTAATACATATTAAACAGAAAATGGTAAAAAATTATATTAAACATACCTCTTTCTTTTCCTTTCTCATTTCATGAGACTTTAACACATCCTTAGTGTCCGAGTTTACTGAAATCCATCCCAAATCAATATCTTGTATTGTTTCTAAATATAACAAATCTAAAGAAACTCTGTCTGCCACAACATCAATGTCATAACATGGATCCCAGTAACTATAAAGAAGGTAAAATGATTATAGCATATTAATAAATTAAACAATTTAGAAAAAAATAGTCAAATTTACCTTTTGCGCAACACTATTTTATCATCAGGCCTAACATATTTCTGAGATATATATGGAGATTCATATTCCTCCAACTTTTTTAAACAAGGTTGGCCATCTTTCGCACAGCTCCAATTAAAAAGATATAATGAAAAAAACTTCGCAAAGTCTTTTGGTAAATTTATATAATTACAGGCTATATCTAAAACTGTTCCAGATGAGTCTGTGGAGGACACCGATAATGGTATTCGATATCCATTCATAAGTGAAATTTCTATGTCCACCTCATGTACTCTAACACAATGAGTTTCTTGTTGAGCCGAAAATAGGAATGTTGTGAGGATATCAGAATATGCCAAAACAGGATTTTGTCCAACTGAAATATTTTCAATATTAAATAGTATGGTAACTCACTGAGACCAATTTAAAATATTTGCAATAAAAACAAAATAGGAATAATGACTAGGAATCAATCATTAAAAAAATTTAATCATCCATAGCACACTTAAATATTACCTAGTTGAATATATTTTTCTAACAAGATTCTTCTTTCTTCTATTTGTGAACTTGTTAGAAATAGTTTTTTGGGTGGAAACTGCGGAAGTTTCAAAAAGGGATTTTGTCCTTGAAGCTGTTCATGAAGACTAAGCAACTGCTTATATCGAGCAGAGCAATGAAAAAATCCGTCAATATATATGTTATAGCCCTTAAAAAAAGGAAAAATAAAATAAACATTTATTTGATCATAAAACATAAGGATTATTGAATATTTAATGAAAGCTAAAGAGATCAAAAATTGCAGTTTAAATGATAGATATCAAGGTCTTCAGAAGAACAAAACATTAAACACCTTTATCAATATGATTAATAGTAGGGAGGATGTTATTTACCGTATAAGTGATCCCATTATCATCACGAAACTGCTGCACGTCAGGGATGGAAAAATGCATTTTCATAAATAAAGTTAATGTAGCATGACATTCCACACTACCTCGATAATTCTGGAAAGAATGTTTTGAAACTGTTCCGTATTATTTACTTTTACATAGGTACCTACTGATCCTAGAAATTAGAATAGCTGATCTGACTAGTGTTGTTGTCTCTCTGTCAGACATAATGTTTCCATTCGTTTACGAAAAGGTCACAATTTTCCCTTTCCATTCAATTCATTCCCATTCTAGAGGTGGACACTTTTATTTTACTATATTAAAAAAACCGATTACCACCTTATTTACTTAAACTGTCTTTTTAAGAAGACCAGAATTAAATTATGATCATCTACAAAGCAGTAACTATATTTATAGATAATTAACCACGCGATAAGTTCGTAATAAATTTTATAAAATAAATGTTTTCAATGTATATTTAGTTAAAAATGGTACAAATGTTTTTTTTTATTTCTACAAGAAAGAAACAATGCATCAAAAATAGCTTATTTTTGTTAATAATATAGCAACATTATTTGTGACTCATAATCACGTGATCACGCTTGCGTCCGTACTCGGCTAGTATATTCGTTTGGAGATCTCGGTATCTAACGCTTGCATTAGATAGGAACTTGTATTTATTTTGTGGCTAACTTGTTTGTTGTGACTTAAAAAGTAATTTAAAATGTCATCTAAAACAAAAAAGACTGTTACTTCGTCATCAAACATAAGTGTTGTGTCATCTGTGCAGAGTCCACCGCAATCTAGTACTCCTGTAGGCAGTCGCCCTTCTAGTTCTGCCGGTCGTCCCAGCAGTCCATTAAGTCCTACAAGACACAGTCGTTTACAAGAAAAAGATGCCTTACAAAACCTCAATGATCGCCTTGCGGCATACATCGATAAAGTTCGTCAACTTGAAAGTGAGAATTCGGGTTTGCGTCGCGAGATACAAACTACACAGGAGGTCGTCACACGCGAGGTATCCAATATCAAGGGAATGTATGAACATGAGTTACAGGATGCAAGAAAACTATTAGACGACACATCCCGTGAAAAAGCTAAGCTAGAAATAGATTTGAAAAGATTGTATGAAGAAAATGATGATTTGAAGAAAAGGTGAGCAATTATTTTTGTCTCTATAATGTGATAAAGTTCTTATAGATAAAGCGGTTAACTTTGACATAATTATTGATGTTAGCGGCATATAGAGCCGATAAGGTCATAGGAATGTATTTCTTCCGGCTAACCTTAACATAAAGTTAAATGTTTACGTCATCGGCGGCGTTTACAGCGCGGGAGCGGTGACGAGTGCGTGCGACCTCGCCTTAGTGACATCATAGCTCGATTTAACACACTGATGTCGTAAAATTTATTTAAGTCCTTGATACGAAGTTTTCTTTTATATAAAATACAAAATTATTTGTTGACTAATTACTTAACCTGCATGGTAAACAAACACTGAAACTCGTATATAACTATAAATGAACAGAAACATTGTTGCTGTACTATATACATATAAATTGAATTGAAAAAATAGATAACATTGTGTATGAATACACATTTAAGTGGTACTCTTTACAAAGTTGTCTATACAAAACTGTATTTATCTATAATTTTAATTCTGACCGATTGTTTATTTTATTGCTTTGAAATCATTAAATAGTTTGTACAAAAAATTGGCACTGATAAATATTCAAATTTGAACTAGGACTTCTAAACTTTAAGGCAAATAATAAAGTCAAGATTATTTCTATTATATTTATACAATTAGAGCTTTAATTTATACAATTATGCTATTAGCATTAGAGTAATTTTTGGAAGAAGGTGGAAGAACAATAATAAAAATTAACTAAATAAGGTATTATACTATACACTGATAGTAAACATTCAATGGATGTCAAGGTAAAGTTGTGACCTAGATACATAGTAAGGAAAACTGATACATGGTTTTACTTACAAAGCAGTATTCAAACATGCAAAGACATCTGTATTAATTTTAATTGGGAAGAAATAATAATGAAGAAACAATATTTTTAATTTTATTTAATTATAAAGCTTATATTTGTAAATTAAATATATTTTTTTATTACTTTGATAATATATACTAGTACTTGTATAATTAGTAATTAACAGTTATCAATAATTATTCTAAAGATAGAACTTTTATGCATATGTGTAGAAACATTTAGACAATGTCATATGCCAATAATATGCATTCTACTTTCCACAACACAACAGTTTAAAATATAAAGGTAAGGTAGGTAACTTTTTTCAAATGACTAACTATATAAATTTTTGGTGATTATTTTTAACTGTAAAAGATTATCCCAAGCTTGGACTTTATTTCCTAAAAAAAGGTAAAGCAGCATGAAAATTCAATATTTGTAACAAACTTAACCTTATGCATGTTTTTTAAAATGAATATTGATGATGTTACATATTAAAGAAACATAGAAACATGTTGCTGTTACTGTTAAGTAAAAGCCTGAACAAATATTTAAACAGAAGTGAGTTGAATAGGGGAGGGCACGCGATTATAGTGCGAATGAGGACGCTGCACACTTGCCATAAAAAAACTTTATTTTATATAAAATATACCATATTTGCGAATATCTCGTACGTCAATATAGATTATAAATTAAAAATTATTTAAAAGACTAAAAATAGTAGAAAGTGTGCTGCGTTTCGGTATCAGTTAAAATTTATCTACTACGACCAGTTGTTGTGCCAAATGTATTTTAAATAAATTTTTTAGAAATAATTTCCTCCAAATTCCGATATCTTATCGAAATGTAAATAAAGATAAACGTTTCGCCCCACGTTGCTTCCTCCTACATTGTACACCATGTTGCCTTTAATTATAAATAACAATAATATCTGACACATGTATTCTATGTCCAATTCATTAGTACTTACCGTGCGAGAAATTTTGAGTTGATCTGAATAGGAAAAATTAACTACGCTATCTAGTTATTCACATGTGCGAATTTAAGAACTATTCATAGACCAAGTTTATGACTAGATTAGTATATAATTTAAATAATTAGTAGTTACTAATTTAGTAAGTTAGAATATACTAATTATTACTTTTTAATTACCGATACGCAACGTTACCCAAGCATGTATAGTAATATACCAAAGTTTTTTTGTCTCCGCCTTATTGGTTTCTTTATTAGTTGGGTTTTCCACCTTTAAATTTCGCCCTTTGTTATAAAAGTGTGTCACTTTTATAAATGGCTTACATTTGTGTCGGGAATTTCACATGCGACGCTTTCAAATGTGGCGCTACTTAATTATAGATTTTACGTCTACATTTTTTAAATCGGCCAAGGACTTGCCGGCGGATTGCTTTCACTCGTGTTTAATCCGTCTACTGGCACAATTGCCCTCCTTTACGCCATTGTCTGTAAGTGTTTTAGGCATATATTTTCTTATACTTTGCGTATTAGGTTACGTAACACGAAACTCCAGTTGGAATAAAAAAAATGACTAAAGCCGATTGATATGTATACTTCATATAATTTATTTCTAATCATCGTTCATAAAAATCGTTTCAAATCAAATTTAGCATGCTACAGGCATTCAAAGTTTTAACACATCAATCAACAACCAACATTTTTGTTGGTTACGTCCGAGAAAACCGTCATTCATCACACGCAAATAAATATATAGTAACATCGAATTATATTTGGTTTATAGATATTGTAACAGTCGCCGAGTAGTACTGCGAAGAACCCGCCACCCTAGCGTATTGTTATTTGTTATCTCTTAGATAAGCTTTCGTTTAAAAAATAAAGTCATTTGCATAATCAACAATTGGAAATGAAAATTTCGCAATATGGTCAATGCGACATTATTTTATTTTGTAAGTGTCAATGCGACATTATTTGTTTTCGTAACAAAATTATTAATTTAATTTATAAAAAGAATAAAGCTAAATTGGCGTGGCGACTAACGCGAAACCTTGGTGCTAAGCAATGCGGGGACCGAATTGTCTTCGTGTTTACAATAACATTCCGTTCCGTGTGTGGTTGCGCAATAAACTCCGCACGTCCACACTGACGAACACAAGCCAATATTAGCCAAGCGAAACTTGAAAAAATGTCTAACGCCCTCACGTGCGCCGTATCCTCTAAGCGATAAGGTTGATAATCCGTCGCACAGCTGGCCACCCGTCAGCCGCCCTCGGTTCAAGTCGCACGTAACCTCAACTTGTTTTCCGTATATTTATAACGATGATATCAATATTTCAGATTGGATAAAAAGACCAAGGACTGCCAGCAAGCGGAGAATTTGGCTCGGCATTACGAAACTCGCTACACGGAGGAGAGCAACAAATACAATACTGCCCTTGCCGATAAAAAGAAGGCTCAGGATGAAGCCAGGGTCGGTACCTTTAATTATTTATTCCAAATGAACAATCGATGCGAGATATTCGTAAAGTGCCCCCTTTGTAATGCAAGCCGGGAGGTGGACTATAATTAACACATTTAGTGACGCTGGATTAATATTATAGATAGCTTACGATTGAAAAATAGTCACATAAAATCACTCAGTCGTAATAAATCTTTGGCAGTTTTAGTGGATTGTTAGTTGAGGTTGAATAGTAAGTTTTTTTTTTTTCTAAGGATCAAGATTCGTTTGCTGTGTCCGCTTGGTGTGGAACTAATGCAATGTTGCTCAATTGTCAAGTAGTAATGTGTAGGCGCTAGTGGAGGTTAGGTCCGGTTTGGAGGACAACATTGCCAGCGTGGAGATTATAGTAATCCCCCCTATAACGCGGTACTCTTATAACACATTTTGCATATTGTACGGAAATACTCCTACAACGCGTTTTCATAAAACCCGGAATCAATCTACCGTGTTGTAGGGGAGATTACAATATATCTTAAATCACGAGAATTCAAAATAGTGTGTGGACATATCGTTATAAGCAAGCATGCCGCTTACCCTAAGGCGACGTTTCGTCATTTAAATTCCTAAAAAAATCAAATCATGTAACACAGTGTGATTTTTGTACGTATTTTATCCATAATCATATCAACCTGTATCGATCCACTGGTGAACATAGACCTATTCCCCAACATTCTTTTTGGTTTTGCGCCAATCTAATCCACGTCCACTCCCTGTACCCTAATGATGTCGATGACCTATCCAGCTGGTAGTCTTCCATCTGCCATCGATTAGTCTGACCAAACGTCCTGACCACCTCCACTGTCCATAATCAAGCATACGTGTTCCTTTTTTTTATAAATTATGTTATTAACCCGAGAGCTCTTCATGTTTTATCGAAATGTAGGATTTCAAATAGCAGTTTTTTTTTTGTTATTTATTTTTTAAAAACGCTGCCCTCTTTGTAAGATAGAAATATCTTGTGTTACAAGGGCTTTTTACGTATATCATTTTCACACGGACAAACGCCCAGATCCGGAACAATTGTCTGTAGTTCATACAAATATTTGTCCCGGGTCAGAATCCAACCCACGACCTGCGACGCCAAAGTCTTAGCAACTACGCCAAATAGGACATTTCTAGTTGTACTACAACTTCGAAGCTCTTATCTCATATTATTTAGTCTAGAATTGAGACCAAGTCGGGTGAAACTTCATCAGGATGCGGCAGAACGCAAAGCGATGCTTAATCACACTCGACATAGGACCGTAAAGGGTTAGAGTATAATATTAACTAAGATTACATTTATTTATTACTATTTGGCATTTTTTTTTCATAGGATTTGGCGAAGGAACTGGAGAAACTGCGTAAGGTGTACGCCGACACGCGTAAGACGCTCGAAGAGGAAATGCTGTGTCGCATCGACATGGAGAATACCGTCCAGAGTTTGCGAGAGGAGCTGTCCTTCAAGGACCAAGTGTTCCAGCAGGAGTTGCAGGAAACACGCACCCGTCGCCAAGTCGAAATCTCGGAGATTGGTGAGTTCCCCATAGACCTCGCTAATGATAAGTCCTAACAGTTATCTTGGTTATATAAATAAATGTATTTTTTTTTTAATTAAGAACTTTTTACGTTTACATTAAGCATTTTTTTAAATTAACACGTTGTATGCGAGACACGTGCTAGTACGTTTTCATCGATACTTGAGCGCGGGTCACATACTAGTACGGGTTAGTGTAAAAACATGGTTTGTATGTACAAAAATAATTTCAATATAATAAAATACGAAAAGTTGGTTAAAAAATTGACTAATTTTGAATCTACAGAGATTAAGCTGTATAACTAAATTTACGCGCAAAACGCCCGCTCCCGGTACAATTCCGCTGCAAAATGTACCTGCACACAATGTGTTGAAACACTTTGTAAATAAAACAAAATTCCATGGCCAATATAAAGGAGTCGTGTAGTTCTTGTTACAATAAAATACCTATTACCTACAGTTAAATAATTGCTGAAATGAAGATTTTAATGGATTAAAAGGCAAACGAGAATGCAGCTAACGCAAACTATCTATCACACATGAACATTAGCAACATCAAAATTATTTTTAGCGTTTTTATTTTAGCCAGGTAATAAAAACTTTTAAACGTGTTTAAAAGTTTTGATCTATTCTTTTTCAACTTACAGATGGTCGTTTGGCTCAACAGTATGAAGCTAAGTTGCAACAAAGCTTGCAGGAACTTCGCGAGCAACAGGAAGCCAATATAAAGGCGAACCGGGATGAAATCGAAGCTCTCTATGAAAATAAGGTAATTTTTACATCATGACTTTACAGTTTTTAAAAGTAACTGTATTGTTTCAACATATTTATTTCTCTGTTTTGTTTTAGATTATAAACCATAAAAAATAATTTCGAAGTTATATTTAACAACTGGAATCAGAACACCTTAATGTGTTTATTTGGTTTTGAGAACTAAATTTTTAAATTAATTTATTTTAAAAGAAGTAGTCACTTTCACCCTGTACTTTGAATTGAAAAAAAAAATCATTCTAATTCTTTGCGATCTATTTAAAGTTTTCTTTTTTTTTTACATATTTTATGATTCTTAGAGATATTTCACTCTACAGTAAAAATAACATCAAACTCCAATTCAAAATGGTCATTATATAATTAAATAATGCTATTGCAAGTATTATCAGACGACCAAACACATTCGCATTTATTAGGGATAAATTATTCACTATAATAAAGATTATGTATTTGATGTTTTTGGTTTGTTGATTGTGGCATGTTAATTTCTAAGTCAAAACTTTAATCATATTTAAGAAGTTGTGGATTATTTCCCGTTTCAGTAGGAAATGTCAAAGATTTCTTATTACTTAATTACCTTTGAGCAATATCGCTACTTAATTGCTGTATATAAAATAATAGGTTTTGTTTAATAAATTAAATCTTGTTTTAAACTAGGTAGGTAGTAGGCACTGTGCGCTCGATTGAAGGTTGTATTTATAATAATTTTTCCCCTTGCGTTCGTAAACGAGAAGATGAAGAACCTACAAGCGGCCGCTAACCGGAACAGCAGTGCGGCGACTGTGGCGGTCGAGGAGCTACGCACCATGCGCACCAGAATCGACAGCCTCAACTCCACCCTCAACGATCTGGAGAACAAGAACGCCGCGCTCAGCGTGAGTTTAATTTCAGTTTATTTTTCCTCTTTGTAAATATATATTCCAATGCCCCCTGGTCTTGCGCCACTCAGTTCCTTTTTCCTCTTTGTAAATATATACCGAAAGCCCCCTGGTCTCGCCACAGTTAAGCTTAAACTAAGCGGGGCTAGGTTTCGATTCCCACTAATCAATATATGTATTGTATGTTATCAACAAGATAATTGTATCGAATATTAGAATCGGAAGAATAACACAATCGATTGATCATACTGATGGCCTGGTTGACGCTAAGCCTTGGCGACGTGCATCTCGAAACACTATATTTTGTTATGGATTATTTATTCTCAATGATCACTACCTTTCTGGATCTGAGTTGGTTTTCTGATCCAAGTATAAGTTTGCCTCTAATAAAATAATAATGTTTTGTGGAGCCTCAAAGAAGTTTTAGTGTGTATACAGTTTAAATTTACATCATCCTCTAATGTTTTAAGGTCGATGTGTCATTGTCAACTTGGTATTAAACAGTTGGGCAAACAAAATTATATTCATTATATACAAATGATATAATATTAACCAAGCAGTCAAATATTTATCATTCCCACACTTTGTTATTTAATGAGCACTAACTGAATGTGGAGGTGCAATTTGCTCTATTCTTTAAATAAAAAAATACAATTGTTTCTAACCTTGTACAGAACCGCTGCCGTGAGCTAGAGAGGCAACTAGAGTCGGAGCGTGCCCGTCACGCAGAAGACCTCGCTTCGTTGGAGCAGGAGCTGGCCCGCCTTAGAGATGAGATGGCCGCCCAGCTGCGCGAGTACGCCACTCTCATGGACATAAAGATCTCCCTTGACCACGAGATCGCCACCTATCGCGCTCTCCTTGAAGGCGAGGAGGACAGGTATGCTATATAAGTCTGTACTTGTATACTATATCTATGTGCTATAAAAGCCACGCGGAAGGCGGTGGCATTAAATACTCTAGCAATTTTTTCAAACGTACCTTTGTATCTTATTAGTGTCATCTCATGAGATTTGATTAAAAAATCCATAAAATCAGCATTAACCAAGGGATATAACAGCCACTAACTCATTTTAGTGGGTAGTTTATCGATCACCACTTTGCTAGTCGCAATATCATCGGAGCATAGAGGACTAAGATGCACGTCCCCAATTTAATAACTTTGTTATCGCCTTACAGGTTGAACCTGACTGCGCAGTCGCCGGGTCGCGAGTCTCGCGCCTCTATGAGCGCCACCAGTGGCAGTGGACGCGTCACCCCCGGCCGCCGCGCCACCCCGCTGCGCGCTAGGAAGCGTACGCTTCTCGACGAGAGTGAAGAGCGCAGCCTGCAAGACTTCAGTGTCACCTCGAGCGCAAAGGGCGACCTCGAAGTCGCCGAGGCCTGCCCCGACGGCAGCTTCGTGAAGATACGCAACAAGGGAAAGAAGGTATATTCAATCTCCGATTATCTTTTCTGCCTCCGTGGCCTAGTGTTATAGACCCGCGCGTCAAATATCGGAGGAGGTCGTGGGTTTGAATCCCGCAGAGGGCAATGACTTTGTGTAGTTGTCCTTAGTTTGGTTGGGGTATTACAGGCTGATTTCTCGATTGCCTGAAAAGTAAGATGATTCATGTGTCAGATGGACATGTAAAAAGTAGCTAAACATAGTTCCCGCTTCTTATTGACGCAATCTAGCGGTGGCATAGGGAAGTCGTTATTAAGAGATCGGTTCAATGTCACCACCTCTGCGCCTGATCTCTCTGAGGTTGTGTCGGTTATCCGTCCCATCTGGCTATGAGAGTAAAGGAATAGTGTGTGCACCTGTGTCTGCAAACGCTTGTGTACTATTATATATTATGCGCACTTAGCTGATCTCTTGTACATCGGCCGCGCTGGCTTATAATCGCTATCTATGAACACCGAAAAATATCGACATGTATCTCTGACAACCTCACTCACAGGAAAAAATGCAAATATAATGATTTTAATTCACACTCTTCCCTTAGGCCAAATGCTAGTCTTTTTAAATAGCACCAGCATTATAAGGAACATAATTAGAATACACCTTTATTTAAATTCAATTAAATGTGTAAATTAGTTTCAAATGTAAATAATGAACTTATGAGATCTGAACTTTTTTTTAGCCTATGTGACTCTGTAAAGTTTCATTGGTCACTGCACCCGTGAGAATGCTACTTCTCATGGGTTTGATTTTAAATAATTAAATTCCTGAAAGTATGTTAGTGGGACCCACTTAGTCTTATCCATAATTTATTCATTATATATATATTTTTAAACTTTAATGTTCAGTTCCTTCTGATTGTTTTTGATTTTCTTGCAGGAGCTTAGCTTGGGCGGATACCAGATAATCCGCAAGGCGGGCGATCAGGAGACTCTGTTCAAATTCCATCGCACGGTGAAGGTGGAACCCAGCGGCGTGGTGACCGTGTGGTCGGCGGACGTTGGCGCTGACCACGACCCGCCGCGCGACATCGTCATGAAGGGCCAGAAGTGGTTCGTGGCGGACACTTTCACCACCACACTCCTTAACAACGACCAGGAGGTTGGTATCGACTTTTAATTCTACATAACACCATTGATTCCTTATTCTATTTATGTTTTAAGTTATACATTCAGTATTTTAAACATAGTTTTAATTAACTTTAATCGATCACACTATGATACTCTCAATCTGTCTGAATTTCTTTTTTATATATATTAGATAGATACTATAAACTAACATTATAAACTAATGATATTACAAGCTTTTTTATTGTATGGTTGTTCCTAGATAAATTTCAATTGTTATGGGACTTTGAACTTCCTTCCTTCTTCCTAAAATAAAATATGTTTAAAATTGCTTTTCAACATCAAACAAATTTTTAGAAAAATTTGAAATTTGTAGAAAAATTATATATTTTCATTTACGGCCCTGGTAGACAATAATACGTAATATTTTTGCAACGAAGTATAAATAAATAAACCTGTCATAAGTGCTGGTAGTAGTAAGTTCATTAAGTACCAAAATAAGGAAAATGTAGAGTATTTCCTTGAGTTTCGAGGAAACAACACCTGGAACAGGAAGACTACTGGTGATTAAAAATATATATTCATTCATGAATAAATATCATAACAATGTAAAGTGATTCATAAAATGGTCCATGAGGATTCCCTGGGATCCACCGGAGACCCGGTGGGCGAGTTATTAGATCTAATCTTCACGTTTTGACGAAGTTTGGAAATATAGTAGAAATGTAGCAGCAGGGGCTTAAAAAAAGTTAGGGAATCTTTGCACTCAAGAATAATGATGGATAAAGTTTGAATTCATGTGTAATAAAATAGCGTCATTCATTTTAAAGTATTACCAAAATAAGTTAAGTATAATAAGTTAACCAAAATCTAAAGTAAGCCATAAATTGAAGGAGGTGGCAGTGTCAGAGCGACAACGGCGGCAAGTGAGCACGAGTGCGCAGCGACACCGCGAGGTGGCGCACAAGTATCCGCGCCGCGAACAGGTAACTTACACTTACATCACTGCCTTGTGTGTGTTTTTTGTCTTAATAACATATTTATTGTAAACATGCTGGATCTTACCCAAGGACTTGGTCTCTCTTTCATGTCAATTGTCTTGTAATTTATGTCCAACTAAACCAACCAAGAAGATCGACTTAAAGGAAAAACCCTTTTGTGTTGCGTCTCGTAAGAGAAAGCCGGTACGCAACTCGTTGAAAATTTTACTTTAGCTTGGTTGCTCGTTATTAAATTTAAAAGAAAATTTGATCGTTTCTTTTGCAGCTCGGAGAGATACGTGAAGGCGATGAGAATTGTCGTATTATGTAACGCTCGACCGGTTAGGCGCCGCGGCTTCCGTCGGCGCGCGTCCATAGGAAACGGTGCCTCGATGTCATTTCACAGATCCAGTTTCGACTACGACATTATATTTGTTCTCTGTAAAATTAGACGAATTGATACCAACAGGAATCACATCACATGTTTAGCAAATCTTTGTAACTTGTTAGTATAAAGTTAGTAACTCCATTCACTGCCGCCATGCTCTACCTTCGAAACTTTAAATTAGTGAACAAAGTACAAAATTGTTAGTTCACAAGAACTGGTAAGTATTTTATAAAATATTTTATTTAATTAAGATTTCCCCACCCACATGCTTTGCACTAAAAAAAGGTAACACTGTGTGCATAATTAAAAGCAATTCAATTTATAATACACTAAGTAGATTAAATATACTAAAGGATCACTCTTAGATGTTTTGGACTAGAAGAATCATTTTATTTAGGTTAAGATTTTTTTGACATCATTGTCATGTGTCATTTTAGATAACATAAGGTACCAGTTGTCGTCATTTAAGTGAATTATAATTTGAAAATAAAAGCAGGTGCAAGTCTCAAAGAAGTGTATTAAGAAATGTGCAGCACTACTAACTAAATGGGTTGCCCTAAAATATTTTAATATAAATGTAATACTTCTCTATAACATTATTAAAATATCATTAGTTTATATTTAAGATTATAATGTATTTCACATGGTTTTTATCACAGAGAGGTATTGAATCTGATTCTTTGTCAAATACAATTTTGGTTAATGAGAAAATCATGAACCTTTTTTTTGACCCATTTTTTTTATATTCCATGTGTAAATTACATATAAAATAAAGATATATTTAGGTTTATAATTGTGTTTTATTCATACCATATTTTCTATATATTTATTTATACTTTATTGCAATACCTTATAATATAACAAGATACGATACGTATACGACGATACGACTTCGAGTCCTTCAAAAAGAGAGCTCATTCTACCTTAAAGACCAGCAACGCATTTGCAAGTCTTCTGATGTTGCAAATGTCCATGGGCGGCGGTGATCGCATGCATGAGCTGCTTCTTAATCTATAAAAAAAAATAAGAATTACAAAAGCTGGACTTAATACCACTAGGAATTCTCTCCCAGTCAACCCAGGGTGCGGAGAGAATTTGTGGTAAGTGCAGTAATGAAAACATTTGTGTTTGTGAAGAAAAAATTTTACACACAATTTGCAGCCTATTGTTGTCATGATGAAATTTGGCTTATGGTTTACACTAAGGAGATTTGCGGAAATCTAAAATTTCTATATATTATTCTTAAAAAAATAAATTACACAAGCATATACATTCATTGTTTACCAATATAGGTACTTACTAACAAATGTCAAACTGAAATTTGTTAAATGTTACAGTAAAAAAAATTATATTCGAAGATCAAAGAAATTTAGTTTTTGAAGAAAACTAATCAAAAATTTTAAGAAACCCGCAATGCTTATATTTACAAATAAATTATTCGGTAATTTCTTCCCACGCAATTCGCCGTTGCGGCCGATTTTACACAGATAATCACCGAAGCCAGTTATTATCTACGTAAATCTGTGAGCGAGCCGAGATAGTGACCGCCTCAAAGAATCATATCACTGTATGATCTTTATGGCCATCCACCTCTGAAAGTTTTTTTTTACTTGTATGTGGGATAGCTGTTAAAATGTATTAAAGTTTAGCACACTGTAACGATATTTTAAAAGTACAACTGTTAAACACTTCGGCCTTTTCTCAGGAGAATTGTATCCCAATCTAGTGTTCGAGAATTTATTAGTGCTTCCCCACGAATTGAGATGTAAAAATGACATTTCATAAGTTGACTTAAATTTTTTTTACTTGCATTTCTGTTTCTCCGATTCTGGCATTTTTTTAAAATATGTTTATTAATATTGGTTATTCTATAACGCAAATGTGGAGCTTTCGGTATTATGCGCTAGAAAATATAATTTGAAGTTCCTAAACATTTGTTTTGTATACACTAGATTATATTAGATACATCTATCTTACATAATTTAAAGATTTAATTAAGGTAGAATATGCAGCAAACTAACTACAAAAAAATTGGATTCAAATTCGATAAAACACATTTTTAAAGGGATTGTGTGGAGTTGTATTTTTTTTTACGGATTGCTTGAATGGTTGAATTTTCACGGTGATAGAGTCACGCAACTGTTCCCGCTGCTGAATGGGCCAGCTCGAGCCATAAATACCACGACCTCACAGAAAATCGGTATAAAGTGAAAGTATTTTTGTTTTCGTGTTTCGTCTGGTGAGAGAGGTGGGTGGTAGCCAATGCCCCTTCCTATCTGTAGCGGATTGCATTGCGTGAATAGGAACGTGTCATGAGGTATAACGAGTTTGACAGGACTACACACTCGCGCCTTTTCTCAGAGAGACACAAAACTTTAACTCTTAAGTTTAACTCTGTAC
>DWHO01000983.1:0-16978 GCA_018247575.1 Eurytides lysithous rurik
GATAATTAACACCCAGACACAGAACAAATACCTATGCTCATCGCACAAATATTTTGTCCTGGGTGGGAATCGAACCCGCGACCTTTGGCTTTGCAGTCAGGAGCACTAACTACTACACCAACGGGCCAGTCAAAACAAATATTATTTATATATTTCTTTATACACTACCTATAGTTCAATTTAGGCATTACTATTCTTTTACATTGATCTTTTGTTGGTTGGTTTACTCCAATTTATGATAGAAATATAATAAAATAGCGCATAATAACTATTCTACGCCCACTGACATATACTGCTAAGGTCAAATTACAATGTATAAACCTTGAATAAGAGGCGCACCTCTAGCACTGCTTCATGTTACGTTAACATGTCTAGTTACTCCACAATATTGGTTATTATTTACTCGTAAACTCAAAATAACTAATTGTATTCAAGTTATTCTCTGAATATATGTTTGAATATTATTTGTGTACATTATATTTTCCTTATTTCTAAATGGTAGTTCCTAAAAAAGCTACTGATGTAGGAGTATGGTCTAAAGCAAAACAATGTGATCTCAAACAATGGAAACCACAAAGAAATATACGATATATTGTTCTTATTCTTCTATAATGATCGTTAGCTCTTATAATATAAATGACTCGAATATTACAAGTGTCTTATGGTTCTGTTTGTATGTACCTACTTAGAACTGAAAGAACATACGTAGAAACTTTATATTAACGATCCAGTTCTAGCGTCGTTCGTGTATGTAATCCGACGCAAAAATAATTATTAAATTAGTAAAATCGTTATTTATTTTAAAATATAATTAAAAAAACTCAATAATAGGTCATGTTCATATTCATACCAACTTATATTATTAAATCAATTAATCATTGCTTATTTAATTATTTTTATTATACTTGGTAAACGTTTTACATTATTGACTTGTGATTATTGTAAAAATAACAAAGGCTCCTAGGATAGTTCAAATCATTATTTCAATGGCAATCTCATGATGCCCTTACTTTGGAAATTAGGTTTGTGAGTTCGTGAGTTCGTGAGCGATGTATATTAAAACAACCGGTCTCCACGTGATAAGTAATTTTACTTAAATAAGTGCTTCATTCGTATAATTTCTTCTTATCTAATTGAAATCAGACATTAAGGTAACGTAATATAAAATATTTCAATAGTACGTCTTTTCAAATATTTTATGTGCTACCAAAAATAGTACTTAAAGTAAAATTAGGTATGTCCCGTGACTTTGCTAAGTGAGTTTTTATTACATGTCACATTTCAAAAAAGGAAGACGAAGTAACAAACTAACAAATCCTTTTAAAACTAAAAAATAAACTCATATTTATAACATTAAAATAAACTACCAACAGCCCTGAACCGTAGGGTTTCGCAAAGTGTACGCAGTATCGAATAAATTAATGTGCATTGTGAATAGTACAATTTTTTATCTGTGTAGGAATCGAACCCATAACATAGAACGCAGCAGAAATTGGCGAGATGACCAGAGATGACTGAGTTTTTCTGTTATGTTAAGCATTTTGCTTACCACGCTTGATTTATTCAATTGTATACTTAATTCAATAAATAGTACTTGATATTGATCTCTGCACCAAGAGAATCTCTTGCGTAGCTCTACTAAAGTAGAGTTCCTAACCATTTTGCAGATTTTTCATGAAGATAATTAGGTAGAATTTCTGAAGTGTTCATTAACACTTCCCTACTGAAATTAACAGACATACCTTCAAGGATATTAACCGTGCATTCTTATGCTAAAATTGACCTTGAATGATCATACAAGAAGATTAGAAATGGATAATGTAGGCACTTTGTATATCTATCTATACTATAATAAAATTGTATAAGTAAAAATAATGTCCGTATGTTTGTTAAAAACATAAAAACCTGTATATCAAAATTGTTTCGTTAATTTAGAAACTGAATTATGCTTTATATTAATTGGTCTACCGCTTCTTAAGCAGCAGCGGAAAAATTTGCCGAAGTCCTGCGTAAATTCATATAATTACGGTTATTTTATTGTGTTACGGATTTAATATTACAGAGGCAAAAAAACACGTTTGGTTCTAAATGATTAATATTGAACAAACTTCGAGGCAGGGCTTTAGTAACTCCACAAGAAAACACAATAGTACAGTATTTGGCCTTATGCAATTCTTGTAAACCCTAGACTAGTCGACCGTTAAACGACAGCAAAGGTAGCGAAATTAAAATAAATCATAAGTAAAAAGGTTTACTCAGAATCTTTCTTGAGCAAATTAATTCCTTGCCCATTTTGCCGCAGACTAATTGTAAGACTGATTAGAATCCAATTAATATTATATCTAAATCATGATTTAAAATAAATAACACATCGATACTCAGTTCACATACATGCTTGTGTTAACAGATTTATTACTGTGCTACCAAATATAAACCGCTCACTTTGTAAAGGTTCAGGATGTCCACTTTTTGCTTTCTATGCCGAAACACTTTTTGTTGTTATCTGTTTTCCGTACGGACGTATATTGTTACCAGTTTGTTTAACTTTATTTTACGTCTTGCTTTCGTACGTCTGTTTTTAGAAGATAAAGTGACTTTAAGCTGGAACTCAGTTCTGCTTACAAGTTACTGGTTAGCAATAAAATAAGTGGCAATGCAGATCCGGCGGATACTGCATGGGAGTCCTACCCGGACTAAAAGAATGTTACTGCTTAGGTATAGTTTATAATCCATTGTTAAAGCATTTGCTAACCTCTGATAAATTTGAAACTTGATACGCTTATATCACAAATTCGTCGACAACGCAATGCCATGAAATGGATCTGGTAATAGGTTCGAGAAGCAGTTATCGGATCTCCTACACCTACATCAACGAAATAAATGCCAATTTATTTTCATATTTTTATAACTATTTAACTTTTTTATATGATATATGTTTAATATACAATGTTTATATAGTGTTATATATCCAAACTATCTGAAAAGAAAAATATTTTTAATAATAATAATAGTATTGAGTTTATGTCTTGTGTTTTTTATTAATAATTATAATTCAATGCCCGTGCGTGACGGCTTCCGTTGAAAGAAGCCAAGCGTAAAATTTACTCTGACAAAAAATCAAACAATACTCTCAAAGTCTATGCACACGAATCTTCTCAGAGTCCAATATAGATACCAAATCCACTTCCAGAATTACGTGACTAATTAATTAAGGACTCGAATCATTTATACCAAATAACATTGTGAGTGGCCTGACCGCGTATTGTTGGGGCTAGAACAAAACATACCACAAGTTCACATCCAATCGTGCTTTGAAACCACAACATTCAACAGCTTGTTGTTTTTAATAGTTATAGGATGTTATTTCGACAGGAGATAATTGACGAATGCATTGTCGTGGTTGAGATAATCGTACGACTTTACGGTTAAATTAGTCATCAAAAACGATTACCGAATTAACACGATCTAATAACGTGCGAGTATTTATAAAATAAATAACGTGAGAAATACCAAGTATCGCTAACATATCATATTCAACGCATGTAACCTACATACATAACAATTTAAATACACAAACAGACCGATCTCAGCGCAGTGTGTTATTCAAACTATTTACTTTGATCTGTTATTTTACTATGATTAGAATCATTTTTTTTATTACGTTTTCTATTCTGAACTCCGTGATTGGCATCCTAAATAAGGTTGTCAGTTTTTGCATGCTTACAGATGCATGTCAGCAGTATGTCGGACATGTGCAGGGGTTAGAGCGAAGGAAGCGATAAATCGAAACACTCTGTATTAGGTATGGCATAACACGCCTCGCCTTGCGCTGAGCGTGCGCGTGCCCCTGCCGGGCTGGCGCAGGAAGCACGCTCCGCTACTCGACCCACGAGCGCCATGCTATTCGTTTTCGGACCTGACAAACACCTTATATGCCATGTAGGCCATGGCGAGAAATTCATTGACATTTCTTTTAATAACATTGCTCCGAGCCGTCGAGACATCATACAAAGGCAAATCACTTCGGTTGCGTGTTTTAAAACGTCTTTCTTTTAATGAAACTGATTATAGTGGAATGTACTTATATTCATCTTTTATATTGAATAATTGAAGAATATGGAACCACAGCTAATAACCCCATTTGCTATTATGAAACCTCTATTGAATATTACTATGTGAATATGCTTAGGAAATTCTTATTCAATTGAACGTATTTATAATTGAAACTATAGCAGAATGTTTGATAACGCTTTGATTAATATTTTGCTTACATTAATATACATGTCTTAAGTCAAACGTAATCCGTTTAGATTTTGCTAGAATAACAAAAGTCAGACAAAAAATATATTATATTGTATTTGAATACTTGAACAAACGCAACATAAATATACAGCGCCAAGAATGTAGAGCGGATTTTTATAGATGAGTCGTTAAAATCATGAATTCATCACGGTTGAATAGTTTCTTATAACATAGGAAATAGGAGGGAGACGCTGCAGGTACACAAGTGCCGTGGTCACAAAAGGATCTCGTCTGTTACAAGTGGTGCTTTGAAATCCCTAAATAAATTTGTATTATTATTAAAATCTTTGATATCATCGTCGAGTTTTAATATGTAATAAATGCTCAAATGTGATAAACACTCTAGGTGAAAAATGTAACATATTATTATTAGTTTATCTTATTAGTTCTTTTTCTGTAACTTGCGCATATGAGAAAAGTAGACACGTAATTAATATTAACCAAAGCGTAAATTATAGAGTATTGTGTATCGCCAAAAAAGGTTTAAAGTATAATTTCCTTTACTTATCACTACTTCGCAGTCAGGTAGGTGTCAATACTCTACAAAACAGCGTTATCACTATCAGCGTCTCTTTTCTGCAAAAGTGCTCGTGTATTTTTTTTTCTTTTCACAAGCCAACCCTATTTACTGTGTTCGGCGAGAAAAACAATTTCTCAATGCGCGCGTACCGCGTCGTACCTACGCATTTTGAGGTTATGTCAGTATTAATCTGACGGCGACGTCAAGCGAACGTGTATTGCGCGCTTTGTGTCGGCCAGTTGTCGCGTACTTGTGTATTGTTATGTTAAAGTAAAGAATCGATATAAATCGAGTGCATTTTAGTGACCCACTTACATTGAAACTCCCAAGTCAATATTGTACACCGTTGGACAGAAATGATCGCAAACAACTAAAGTTTCAAACGCTGGCGTATGTTTGGATTTTCAACGTATTATTGTGAGGTGGGATACAATATTTATTATTTATGTTCTTTTTATCCATTTGATAGCTCCCGATAAATTCGTTATATTACTAACGTGAACGCTTTTAAAGCAATGAAAAATTTACTAACGCCTATTTAATAAAAATTGTAGAGTCAGTTAACGTTATAAACCGTTACGTTTAAATTGTGTTACGTGTGAATTGAGTGAGTAATTAAATCTTTGTTAGCCTTTACACATTACCGTTATTTTTTTTTTGTTATTGCATAAAGGATGCAAACGTTTCTCTAAGCTCAAACTTTACAGACGGAAAAAATCAATTCGATTTCGTTGGCTGGATCGTGATAATAATTAAAGAAAAAATGTTTGCAGCGTATAAGGGTTCCTATCCGACTTCCCCTTGTCCGGCGTCCCCCGTTGGCTACACTCCGCTTGTCAGCTCCACCACTGCAACATAAACGGATTACCCGCCCTCGAACCTCTTCACATAAAGTAGATATTTCCTTGCTTTTGTAGTCAAAGTATTGGGGTCCACCGTCGCGATGCATTCGAGCTACACCCTCGGTTTATTAGCTATATCTTATGCACGCTGCTGTGCTATTGTGGCTCGTATCAGCCATTAGGCGATTAAATCGTTGCGTTTGTTATTACCACATTCATTGTTGTGCAAATTACAGCCGAAATTATTTCACCACCACCGGGTGGGACGCTAAATATTTTTTAATTTCACTGCAAAATAATTTTGAGCACCATTCTCTGTTTGTTTGTGGTTATGAAGACTAAATAAAGCGTAGTTAGTACTTGTACTATGTTAGTACAAGTACTAACTACGCTTTATATATATATTTACTACTAAGCGAAAATTGATCATGAATGAACGACAAATATAATAATATTTGACCATGTTTATCCTGTTTACAAATTAACTAACTGCTTAGTCATTCATTCATCAAATTTTAATGCATGAATCTAATATATTATCGACTTCAACAGAAGTTTACCTTAAGCAAAACAAATCGGTAAAATAGTAAAATTTAATTTATCCTTTTGCGTATGCCGTGTGGGTTTATTTACGATCGCCGATCGTGTCTAAAGAAATTTGAAACAAAATACAGTTAGGTGTGTTCACCTGTTCTAAAACATCTTGATATTGAATGATTTCTCTTATATTTTAGAGGCTACTAAGTGGGTTACTTTAAATGAAAACTCTACACAAAGATGAAACTTAGGATTTTGATTCTAGTTTATAAGCACTCAAATACTACTCACTACATTCAAAAATATTATTTTTATAGTCAGAACTTACTTAATTTAGTATTAGCGAATAACTTAATTAAATTTCGTAAATGTAATCCATCTGCAACATTTACTATACTAAACATGTATTTATTTCGATTTCGTTGTTCTAAAATTTCTATTATATGTTTCTGCTTAATATTACACCTTTTTGTATTTACAAACACCGTCTTAAATGAAACACGTGTATGCCCTGAACACGTCATGTAGTTTAAACATTTCTATTCCGCAAAATATGCCTATTTTTAGTGTCCTACATACGCAGCATGAACGGTGCGTTACGAAATCCACATGTGTCCCTCTCATTGTTCCTAATTCGTTAACAACGCATCTCGGCTATTTCATACGCCAGTATACGCTAGTATAATGAGACCTTAGCTTGACATCTTGCAGTTCAATTAAGAATGTCGTTTATATTACTGTTAATTTAATTGTTTATCAGCACGTTCGAATATAAGAGAGATTAAATAAGGCGTATTTGTGCGTTGTCGTTGATAAGGCGTGTAGGCCAATAATTTCAATAGTCAATTGTATAAAATACACGCTATAAAATAATACCGTTTGTTAAACTAGATACAAAGTTTTAATTAGTAACTTTATTTTACGTGCAATTTTAAATATAGTTTTTTTTTTTAATAATCGTTTACAACATATGTAAGATACACATAAAAATAATGCATAGGTAGGAAAAAGAAAGTTTGAACACGCTTCACCGTTCTCCCTAATATAATAAAAAACAGTGGTATGTATTGCTTTGCCATCCGTGGGGTCCTTGATCTATACAATAGTAAGCGAGAGCGGATTTTGACACGAGTCTGTAACCTTTCACGACACCTCGTCACGCGAGGTGAATTTTCTAAAATAGAAGCCAACGATGGACATTTTTTTATTTTAATTCAATTGTCATCAGTTTAAAAGTTATTTTTATTTATTGCAATTGTTTGATGGACAAAATAACAACAAAAAAATAAAATGATTATAATTATAATTTTTCTACTAATTTGTGTTTAAATAATAATAATATTTACGTCAGTAGGAACTGCCGCTTGTTCCAGTATCATCACAATTTATTTAACACGTATTAATTATAATAATTATAAAATTCTAGCGTATTTTAGGAATGTTAACTATTTTAACCCTTCAAAACGTATGGATGTGTACCAAGTTGTTTTAAATCTCAAGATGTACGTCGAACAATATTGAATGCGAGGCAGTTAAGGGTATTAAAATAGTGATAAACGAATACACCAACAGGGATACCAGACTGTAAACTTGGCTAATAGCGCTGCGGGAATCATACAATGGCGTCTTTATGTAACGGTCCAATGTACTGGTATGAAATGCGCCGATGACAACGCTCCGCTGTACATAACTCACAGAATAATGACACCTACCTACCGGGGAGATGGGAATCATAACGCCTTTTTTACGTAAAAATTCTTTTACCCATATCAACCATAAAGACAGTCATTGGCATACTGCGGGATAAAAGAAATACTTCTATTTCGTTTTTTTTACCTCCAATAAGCGCAAGTGTAAAAGATGATGTTTTATGAAATTATAACCCCGGTATTTACGGTTTACCACCGATCATAAAGACATAACTTATTGTGTTGTGAATACGTTAATATCAGAAATTATTTGTCTTATAAAATATACTAAAATTTTTTTCCAAACTTTTAGTCATAATGACTATTTCTATTCACGCAAACATTACGCTATTGTCTATGGACATTTCATAAATCCAGTTATAACCCCATGAAGTATTTGAATTTATTACTTTTGTTAATTTAAAATATAAATAAAAAATACTAGGCAATCTATAAAAGATGAACAATAATAGTAAAATTTCACAATACCAAACGTTATTTGCAATTAATGCATTTTTGATGAA
The DNA here is from genome assembly GCA_018247575.1 of Eurytides lysithous rurik. Classification (NCBI taxonomy): domain Eukaryota; kingdom Metazoa; phylum Arthropoda; class Insecta; order Lepidoptera; family Papilionidae; genus Eurytides; species Eurytides lysithous. Next base: position 8,414 of record DWHO01000983.1, read on the forward strand.
AGATGAAAAAAAATCAAGTTAATTTATTGTGTTCTTCTTTAATTAGCTGTGTCGCAAAACAGACCGAGATGTTAAATGTTTATACCTATATTACTGCTTGAATATTAACTTTGTTTTCTGGGTCTCAAACTAAAGACACTAAAACGCAATTAAATCTGCATATGCATAATTATATAAGTAGTATTAAAAGATTATTGTAATAATGCGCATAAGCGCAAAGAATAATTTGAGATAATTGTTGTTTATTATAGAGATCGATCGAAATTATGAGTTATAAAAATATATGGACATCGTGTCTATGTGGTAGAATTCTTCTATACGTAAGAAGACCATATCCTTCGCAGTTTAGTGCCACAAAACATGTGCAAAAATTCCTGTATTCCGGTTTAAAGAACAATGTTTTCAGATAAATTAATACAACATAATATATTGAGTTAACAATTGGAGTTCAACGCCAAATCCCAAATAGCATTGTGTTGTCCTGTGCAAGCGAACGATTTGCTCGTATGATCCACGCACTAAAAGTTCATGCTTTTTCGCTCGCAAGCTGAAGCTAACATAAAATATCACAGCCATTAACTTAGTCTTAGTACTAACTGTGGTGAAACCTTCAACCATGTCCCACATACGTTGAAGTGAACCTTAATGCTCTCGACGCGACTATCCGTTCAACCTACTAAAGTTTTTGCGTAGGTTAAAAAATCGATTCGACATTTGTTCCACCTAGACGTCCCACTCAGTTTTATAACCGTCTTTATGTAACATAAAAGTTTCGACGTAAAAAGTTAGCTTTCGTAACTTGCAATTAAGCGTGTCGCTTTGCTACATTTTAACTGTATATGTTCATATCTTTCTTACTCACTACTGTCGAAAACTTGCAGTGAAAAAAAAAAACATTTTGTCCGAACAATAGTTTATAACAGAAAAATTATCTGTCTCTAATATAAACTCTTGTCCCTGGGCTGGTGGTTATAGTCCCTAACCCACAACCCTCGACGGCCAAGCCATTGCAATTGCCTCGATCGACTTATCGACATCCTGATCAGGAATAACTGTTCGTGTATCACACAAATTTTTGTCATGTGTAGAGAGAAAACCCAAATGAGAAGAGGATACTTATTATTATACCAACATATTAATAAATTTCTAATTGTTGTCTTAACGGGGTAACGATGTACATAAAATATTTGCATTGTAAATCAAAATGTCTTTAGCATAAACTGCGGTTTATATCTATATCTGTATGGCGTCTTCTAAGTGTTTCCAACCGGCTTTAGTAGACTTTAATCTCGTGTAATTAAAGAGGACTGATGACCTCGTCAACATGCTTGTATATGCTCAACGCAAATTGCACGACTATAACAAAGATGGCCGTCTGGATATTCATATGTTCATTCTGATGGCCAAAATTTCTTCAAATTTCGGCCAAAAATCTTTATTTTACCGAATTCTTAATGCATTTTCTATAAGTAGTAAAAGTATCTTTAACATTAAATTGATTCTGTCCCCCGTTATCATTTGAAGGTAATGTAGAAAGATATATCCGTATTGCTTTATTAAATTTTACTGCACGCGGAGTCTGCAATACCATTGTGTGATCCCTCGCCTCTGTCTCTAAAGCATAACTTTGATAGCTTTATATCAGACGTCTAGACAAGGGCATACAAATGCAAATATATACGAAAGTTCTACGCTGCCCCTTTCCTTGAATGAAGACTAAACTAGAATCTTTGTAAAGGGAAATCGAAAAGTATATTTTATTTGTAAAACTGACTGAACTCTGAGCAATACTCTCTCTCTTCTTTACTAATGGCCCTCGCGTAAAAATTATAAAAAAATACTACAGACTAAATTTGTAGTAAGTGTTATACTTACTATTAACTAATTATATCAAATTATATATGGTATGATTATTGTTATGATCTGTACCGTTCAAATCATTCATATTGTTTAACTATTTGTCTTTTCATTTTGTGCCACTCACATTTCCCAAGTGGTTAGGGGTCGTCAGGGCGTGTGCTGCGTCTAACTCCCGTGAAGCGTGTATATGATGGGAATTAGAATATATGTTCTAGAGTTGGGAGCGGGGGCATCAGAGGATCGATCTTATTCTTAATTTTTATTAACTTTAATTATAAACAAACGGAACTAATTTAACCAGAACTACATGTTCTATGAAAAACGATTCCAAATAATTAAATAATAATTTTATGGAATATATGACTTTGTTTTTAACGGAATCATTTATAAATGATGAAATTCGGTTCAGATTAAATTATATATATTAACTAGATCGGATACATATTAAAGCTGATTTTTATATTCGTAATAGAGTTTAGAATTCTGTTAACTAACAAGAACAAATTAATTTAAACCATATCGGATACAGTATCTGTATTCATGACGCTTGCTCCACTTCCTATAGAACCAATAAGACAATGAAAACTGGCACATAGCGATTTCTCTAGAGAAAAATAATAAAGGGGACTGACTAAACAATAATGGTGAGAGCGAAAAGTAATTTCCCAGATTCCAGATATTAAATCCAGCTCAATCTACTGTTGGAAACGGCTAGATTCAGTCTTCTAGACTTTGGTCTATCTAACAGTTCTTAAGGAAAGAGTGTACCTAATACATATTACTAAGGAGCGTTACATTTTTTTTTTGTCTCTGCCTACTTTTATTGTTTTTTTTTGTGTTAACACCGAGTAAAATTCCATAGATTTGTGTATCGTAACTATCTCGCCTTTAATTCAATGTGCTTGAGCGACTTGACTTCAAAACCCGATGTTAGCACCAATTAATTTCTTGTCTTTAAGAACTTTGAGCTTTGATTTAAACGTGTTCATCGGTGAAGTAAAAATGTCTTAAGGAATACTCCTATCGCATGGCGGTCTATGCTCTCACCTTCTGCACAAAAGGAGTCCTCTGCCCAGCAGTGGGCTGTAAATAGATAATTATCACTTACTTTATCAGCAATTTATTAAGAGTTTTTAAATATTTGTTACACGTAATAAAAAGCTGTCTAAACAGCACAGAAACGTACTATATTGTTAACGTAAGTAGATTTATGTACACAAGCCGCATTCCAAAGGGCTTATTGTGCTACGCATAAATCTGAGTTTCGTTAATAAGAGTGGGCGCAGCTTGGCCCGACACCCGTTCTTGAGCCCGTAAACATAGTATCATGCCACGGCCACATGACCTCATGCTCAAGCTACTAAGCCAGCTAAGTTCAAGTCTAGACTTATAATATATATGCAGAATATAAATGCCAAACGTTCCCTTTATAACTTGTTACATAACACTAATCAATCTAAAACTGATGTTATTTTTTTTTTACGTTTCGATAAACTGTCTTATTAGCATTTATTATTGATATGTACGTAATAGTCGACTGTGTGGGATAAAAACGTGGGATGAAAACTCGTTTCACGATATGTCTACTCTCATTTAATGTAGGGTAAAATTTACATTTATCGTTGAACACATAAGCATCTTTTGAACGATAGTTAAATTTTATAAAATTATTAAAACGGACTTTTACGGTGGTAGAGCTACGCAGCTGTTCCCACTGCTGAATGGGCCGGCTTGAGCCAGATATGTACCACCTCACAGGAAATCGGCCTAAAGTGGATGTGTTTTTGCTTCTGCGTTTCGTCCGGTAAGTGCGGTGGCCAGTGGGCCATCTCCCTCCCTACCCTTTCTCCCTCTCCACCCTCCCTCTTCCTACATGTACACCCCCCATCCGCTCCCTCTCTACTCCTCCAACCGCTACCCTTCCGCTCCTCTCTTCCACCCCCTCTTGCAAAAATTCCTCCCCTTAAAGACTGGCAACGTATTTGCAACTTCTGTAATGCTGCAAATGTCCATGGGCGGCGGTAATCAATTACCATCAGGCCTAATCCATTAATAAAAAAACTTTTTTTAACAAAATTAACAATACTTAACATAAATTTCCATTTTTTTTTTAAATGTTTTTATTTATATTATATTTAAGAACTTTTTCGGGTGTTGAAATTACTATGCAACCAGCCTTACGATAAACCTCTCAAAATGTTTGAAATTGATTTACAATTAACGAAGATATCATGTAGAACATAAATAGAAAAAAATTATACGATTTCATAATATCCTTTTGTTCAAATCGGCTAAATGTATAGTGTAGTGCATAAAACGCATAGTTAACATAAACTTTTAATTCTATAAGAATCAGTTTTTCGTTTTAAGTATTATTATAATCACCATTGAAACATTCAAAAAGCACGTATCAACTAAATTAGTAACTGAGCCATCTTAAAGTTATCTTGTAGGTATGCATAAAATCTTGAGTGTTTGACGATATCATAATCCTTATTTTACTTTTTAGATTTAAACAAATTCAGAAATTTACTTGTATTTTAATACTTAATGCGCTCAGAAATCCACATACAATAAACTATCGAGATTAGACACCGTCAGAAAGTTTTCTCTTTTGTTAATATTTAGTTCTAATGTTAATGGTTACTCTCCCTACCTAGGTCGTAGGGAGAGAAACCATAGATAGATACCAATGTTTTGTTTAAAACTAAAAACTGCTGTAAGCAGAAAATTTTATGTAAAAGAGACAGGTTTGTGCTGTCAAGAACAAACTTCACTTAATGACTTGTGTTTATGGAAATATAGTGTTCCCATCAATTGCGTTGTTAAAAGGAAACTACAGTCTAACATGGTCACATAACATCTCGTAGACGCTGTAAATAGTACGAAACGTCTAGAATTTATCAAAATAAAAAATAACAATAAAATCATTAAAAGTAGATTCATTTTAAAAACTATGTCTGTGCATAGCCCCCCAAAAGTCCCAAATAATATTTACACACATAATTATTATAGATATATGAATTTCCAATCGCCAAACGTCGAGATACGAGACAATTATCTGCATTTAAAAATACCATTGAACCCACGAGTCCCACGCCGACGCTAGCACCTTGGCTACTATCCGAGTCATCAATATATCGCTATCAATAAGTCACGATATTATACCATTCACGATTCACACAGTATGTGCTACATGTGAGGACTACTTACGAAAATCGTCATAAAGTTAACAACGACTACTATCACTTCGCAAACGGTATCGAGCTCTCGCCACCAACGACCATAATAACGGTGAACGCGCAAAGTTTTCGCCAGTGGATTTGATTTGATTTTAATATAAATTACGCATTAATTAGGCCTCTAAGTCGACGCCGGAAGAGCGGTCGCCCGAATTTGGCTACAACGGGACAGTACAAGAATAGCCGACAGACGGCGTCGCTCGGTTGTCATTACTTCCCGGCCTAACACTAACGGCTAGTCGCTTCACTACACAGAACAATCTAACGCTAAGTAACAATAGAATCTGGTACACTTTTTTACGACCCACCGGCGTTTCCTCGGAAAGCGGAGTAATCGATGAAAGGTCTCGTTATTCGGAACAAAAGATTGTTTACGTGAAACAAAGGGAGAACAGAATTTGGGACGCGGGTAATAATATTAGAGGTGTTTATAGAATAAGCCAACGATGCAATACTCGGTAACCAATTGGTGAGATTAAAAATAATATTTCAATACTCTAAAATTATTAGTTAATTTAAAAAATATTCCGAGAAAATTGTTTGCTATTGTTTCATTGTTCACTAACAAAGGAATTATACGTATATTTAAATCTGCACGTGTATTGTTGTACTATATATAGCAAATGCAAAAAGAGATGTTGGGAGGTCATTGCTTCGCTATAAAGATTGCGCCAAGAGGGACATGAAAGCTTTCAAAATTGACCACCGTGGCTGGGAGAAACTTGCGGTAGACAGGCCCGAATGGCGCAGACGTGTTGTGGATGGTCGCAAAACATGTGATGAAGCCTGGTTCGGGGTTCTTGCTGATAATAGACAGAAAAGATACAATAGTGATTCTTCACCCGTCACTGCAAATCTCTCTTGTCAAGCTTGTGGTAGACGTTGTCGTTCTTGCATTCGTTTATTTAGCCACCAAAGAAGTTGTCTCACAGACAACACCATAAATCGTCTGTAATATATGCAAAGGCAATATATTGTTGTACGAACTTCAGTCCTGACTAATCTATTCTGAAAATTTGTTTGATAGTTAATCATTCTTTAATGCAAACATAACTACGACAATATTCAAGATATATTATTTTAAATTACATAAGATAATAATATATAACCTATATTATTTTTAATAATTAAAGTTTTGAAAAAAAAAATGGTTAACTCTAGAATAGATATAGCAAGAGTCTTTAGTATGCGTTTGCTTCATATGTTATGCAATTTTAGTTTGTCACTTCCTTCCAATAAATTGAAAGAGCATAAAATGATCGAAACATTGTAATTTTATATGATTTTATTACTTATTTAAGTAATATCTTGGTTATAAAGCGTTATACGAGACACTTCACATAATTTTCTCTTATAACTTATGTCTAGTAGCTTATAACTATTAGACATAACAAAATATTTAAGAAACGATAAACACGGAAACTACAGTATTTTTAACTTTATTAAATAGTGATATCACTATAATATTTTGTTTTAGTTGGAAAAAATACTGTTCAAATATGCTCAATGCGGTCAGATGAATAAATGAAACTAGTGCGTGGAATTTTTGCTTTGACTACAGCTTATCGTGGTCCCCTAATTCTATTTGACCGCAGGCGAACATAGATAACAAAGATGACCCCTCGTTCGGCGAGTGGGGAATTTAATATCGCTATCTTGTCTACCGACGAAGCTCGTTCCCTATTGATTGATACTCAGTTTAGTCAGTCTCCTTAACCGAATATGGCTTGATGTGTAGTTTACTGCATCAGTATTTACAAAATGTATGTTGTATTGTGGTAAAAATCTCTCTGAAATATATTTAGTTCAATCAACTACACTTAGTTACTTGGTTAATATATATCTTAATGTTAACAAAAGGCAGGAAATATATCATATCAAACTTATGATTAGATACGATTATATTTATTCTCGACCATTCCTTTATGCCGGCATGAGCTTCTAACGTTTCATGTCGGGAATGACGGATACAGCTAAGCGTTAAAATGCCGTGAAGAGTTTTATAAAGCGTACATTCGATGCATCCGATACATTAGATAGTCTCAGCACGCAAACCCGAATGTTAACAGTTCTTTATGGATCAGTTCAAGTTAGATCAACGCTGTTTTCATTTTATCTGAAGTAAAATAATATGTTAACCTACTATAATATTATAAAATTTTAGAGGAAGAAGTGTCAGTACATTTATTTAACTACAATTTTTGGATTCCGTATCACGTGTTAGTTTGTCTTAAAGTAGGTATCGTCCTAAAATGGCAAGTCACCATCTATGTAGGTCAGTAAGTTTATAACAGTCGTTTTAGCCGTAATTTTTTATTTGATCGACACTAAAATGTAGCAACCGATTAAACGATTCACCTGATATAAAGTTGATAACCCCGCACATGTTACCATGGACTGAAAGTGGGCGTTTCACTAGTAAAAAAAAATACAGAAAGAAAGGGAATTCTACGGGCAGCCGCTCACATATCAATGTAGAAATGTAGCAAGTGTTGTTGTTTAAGATGCACTACGTAATTAGTTAATATTTAAAGTAGCGACGTTTTCGCTACTGAAATCATAAGTTATAAGTTAATACAGCGTAAGATAACAAAGATATCGAACAAGTGTAATAGTTAGTACCTTTAGATCAGTAATAATAGTAATGCTATAATCAAGTTGCACGTCGTTGCGCCTCGAAGATCTTCAACGTACCGTTTGTCGGACACGTATCATTTGGTATAACCATTTCGTATTACCAATACAGTAAAACACTAATCATATTGATCGTTATATGTACGATATTTAAAATATTTTTACCAAAAATGTTTTAAAACGATTATATTAAGAACTAAATTCATTTTATAATAACATTAAAAAAACTCTAATAACTGAAAAAAATGCTAGCCTTAATTCTGTTAAACTCTCATTGTCACATCAATTTGCAACATCAATTACCATGCAAATGTTATTACATCATCATTTCAACGTTATAAAAGCCAGGCAAAAGTTGTCCGTCATCGCGCTATTATAAATGGGATGGTCTTTGTGGAAGTATATATTTGTTTGCGTTTAGTTCCTTGTAATCTATCGCACCTATATGAATAGAATTTTAAATTTTGAGACTTATAGAGTGGATTAAGGTGAAGTGTACTTCTTTTACTGTAAAAATCAATGTCTATCGAGACACAAAAAAGCATGAAGGAATGTGAATATACCATACAACTCTGACAAATCGACGCCTCGCATCACCGCCGCCCATGCAGATTTACAACAGAACTTGCAAATGCGTTGCCAGCCTTTAAGAAGGGACTTTTAGAAAGAGGGAGGAAGGAGAAATGAGAAGGAGGGATTATGGTAGCGGTGGAGGGAAGAGAAGAAGAGAGGAAGGGAGGGGATGGAGAGGGATGGGCCACCGGCCACCTCACTCACCGGACGAAACGTGGAAGCAAAAACACTTCCACTTTACGCCGATTTTCTGTGA
>DWHO01000984.1:0-16978 GCA_018247575.1 Eurytides lysithous rurik
CTCCTTAGTAGGGCAAGCCGGGCGTTTGGGCTTGTATGGTAGTACCGCCACTGGTGATTACATAAGGTTTATTCAGCCTCATATTTTATCTAATTTTAACTTCAGACAACGCCTTCGCCTGCTTAGATTTCGATTTCAGATTATTATTCCCATTTTTCTTCTAATTCTTTCGGGATTAAAAATAACCTATGACGCTCTCCGTCCCATAAACTACAACTATGTCAAGAAGCCGAGTGAAAAAGAACGAACAAGCCACCACAATCCGATTTATAATATTAGTACAGTTGCTCACACAATAGCCCACTAGGTTGTATACGCGCATGTCGGAAACGAAGCCAATTCGCCGCCGTTAAGCGTGGTCGAACGGACAGGGAATCGATTGCGAAACCGGAGGAGGTCCCTCGGGAGTGTGAGCGTATAGCGGGCACGAAGCACGCCCAGGGAGGACACGTGGTTACAATTCGATGTTTATTGTTTGTTTTAAGGACGTCATTACGGAGCAGTACTTTAACACTACTTTGTTCCGACTCCAGCGTAATAAAACACACAAAATCTTATATCACCGGACGACGAGCGCTTACGCGTTAACTTTGGTAAACCGTTAAGTTTGGTAAACTAAAAGTTAGTGCATTAAAAAAACCTAAAACAGACAACTCATTGTCCGTTTCTGGGATAAGAAGTTTTCATGCCGAATCCCGCCACCGACTTGTGTAAATAACAACGCTTATTCATACCCAGAAACCATACAACTTATGGAACATTACATTTCACAGTATTATTAGTTTGAATTGCTCTATGATATCTGTATTAACGTGTATTTTCTTGCAGATGATTTCAGATCACAACAAATATAACGATAACGAAATAACAAAAAGTTGCAAAAAATAATATAAAAAAAAAACTAAAAATAAGCAAATTTTAAAATTTTGTAAAGAGCAAAATATAAAGTATAAATAATATAACCAGTACTCGGTTTTTCATGAAATTTAAATTTACCAAGAAATAGTCATGTATAAGGGACAAAATGAATCAAACATTAACACAAGTCTTATCAGACAAAAAACCTTTAATTTGTTAAGTGTATTATTTTATTGTTGTTAAACTGTAAAACCGAAGACGAACAATTTTAAATTAATATTTGAACAGAATTAATATATCGTAATCGTTTGTTAAACGTAACTTGTTTTATTTTTTTTATTAAACCTAAAGCGTGACATTTTTAAAAAGCTTCTACGCTAAAAATATCGCTCGATTCGAATTTGCCGAGTTACCTTTGTTAATCTACCGTTAGGCAGTGATTCATTGCGGTGTTCCGATTTAGAGAGAAATGATATAAAAGAGATTAGTTCAAATACTGAGTGCAGTCTGATTTGCATAAGCTTACGATTAGGCGACATCAGTTTTGAACTCGGGGTTTTATTTTTAATTATCTATGTCAAATGATGATACAGACGAAACCCCGGCAACGCGTACATATGGAGCATTAATGAGAACTACCACTTTATTTTTGTGTATATATTAGTAAGGACCAAATTAAATTTTGAGTAGTAGCTCGTAGGAATCTTGTAGTCTGGTCAGCCTGGAGAAGAAACAAACCATTTACCTTTAAGGTAACAAGGTGTATAGATGCTTATCGATATAGTTCTTGAACATATATACCATTTTATATCTGGGTAGTGGTGGGGAGTTTTAAATTGTTTGATTAGTTCAAATCAGCTAGTGGGAGCCTTTTTTGTTAGGCGCAAATATGTTTCTACCATCAGGTGCTCGAATTGTACGTCCAGTCATTAACATCAATGGAGAAAGATATATCGTAACATGCTTGCAATTTACGTTGCTAACCTTTAAATGAATAATAAATAGAAAACATTGCTTGTTGACTGTCTTACATGAAACTATGACTTTGTACCAAACGGATTTCGTACGTATTTCCCTTCGGGCAACATCTACCAGTAACAGTACATAAATAACTGGTTTTATCTATTTACTCTGCAATAAAATCTTTGAGATATGTACCGAAAATTGGCAGAACGAGGTCCGATTGGTTAGCCAGTATTTCAATCTATATCAATGGTATGAACAGATTTTTTGTTTGTCTATATACTACAGCCACTAAATAAATACTGAATCACTTAAGTTATTAACATTTCTAGACCAATGATATAACAAAAATGTTTCGAAAATCAATGAAAGACAATCCAAGGCGAAAACATACAACGAAATACTTACAGACGTTCAAACATAATTGAAAATTGGTCACATAACGACTTATTATTAAGGCGATACGTATACCATCGTAGCTAACCTGTATCCATGATCACTCAAAGACACGTGAACGTTGCCAACGCTGAACCTTACACTTCACTTGGGAGGCGTTTAGCTAATACTGGCTTAATTTAAACAGACGGCGAAAAGAGTGCCTAAGGTAAACAAACACTTTACAATAACAAGATAAGATAACGTCTCTCAAAGCGTCATTGTCTAATTCTACTAAGTAATTTCCTCGTTGAATTTCGACATAACTTAAGCGCTGTAATTTGGTTTCTCGACAATGATAGCAGAGAAAATTACTTGTTTTCATTAAACTTCTCGGATACTTAGTACGATATTATCACGCAATTTCACATTGCCTTCACCTCAATACAAGTAATTGAGTTACATCGTAAATCCTCTCGAAGGAAATAGGAACGTTGAGATATTAACATAAACCACGCTGCACATACTGATGCATTTACTATATTTCATCACGTTTTTTAATGTGACAACAGAAAGTTTTGGATGACCTTTATAACACTAGAGCAATTGAAGATTCTTTGGCACGTCACACATCTCAAAGCAGTTTACTACACTATTCTGGCAGTAAGTTCTAGTAGAGGTAAATTATTTTTAAATCTGAAAAGGCGATAGTAACCAAAAATGCTAACCACTAGAATATCATACAAAATGAGATAAAAACAAATGTCTTTAAATTACCTTTTATAGCTGAGATTTAGAGATTTATGAGATTTTTTTTAGAGCTATATCACTTTTAATATGTATAGTATTAAAAGGGATAAAGCTCTTTTGTACAGTCCACCTGAGATGGTACCACTACATTACCAGTTGCTCTGCCAAGCAGTAATATGTAAACAATACTGTTCTACGGATTGAGGCTTAAATGTTGCAAGCGTAATTACTAGCCATAGAGATATACCATCATAAATCTCCGATACGAAATACTGTCTAACGCTGTGATGTTATGGGCAGAAACGTAACGTTTACTATCATTCGCATTACTTGCTCGTCCTGTAACTTTATATCGCAAAAAAAAGGAGTGCAGGAAAAAGAAGCGAGTGATTCATCATTCCTACTAATGATTGGCCATGCGGACTCAAGTCCATTGCAAATAAATAACAAGATGTATCTGGCGATGGCGGTACTACAATACAAGCCCAAAAGCCCGGTTTGCCCTTCTAAGGAGTAAAATTTATAAATCTTAATTAGCACATAATTCCCGAATAATTAATTTTTAAATTTAAGCGTTGCGGTTACTCCTTAGTATGGCAAGTCGGGCTTTTGAGCTTGTATGGTAGTACCGCCACTGGTATTTGGTCGAATTTGATTCTTAACCCTTTGCACTCAAGAGGCGATTCTAGCTCACCAATTTGATTCTTTGTTGTCATTTGTTACATATAATATCATACTAAGCAAAATTACATAGGCTAAATTTTTATTAAACTATCTTCCTTTAAATGTAAAGATAAATTAAATATGATGAGATTTAATTATGCGTTGGTTTGTGTGTGTATGTATGTTATATATAAAACAGTTCGAGTTGCTAATAAGTTCTCGCGGATACCTCGAGTGCAAAGGGTTAATATAAACAACATCAAACATGTCATCGCGTTTACGAATTGAGAGATCAATACTCGCATAATTATAAATCGACCTTAAAATCGAGCGAAAGTGTGTCAATCACGAGACAGCTGTGTGTCAAAATAAAGTAAGATTCAGTGTCATCGTTAAAATTAGATTTCAGTAATATTTATTAAAGACATTCCGCAAAACGATTCTAAACGAAATAATATTTACCCATAATTTGCATGCAAACTGAAATGAAGACCAATTTGCATTACAATCATCATAGTTTTAGTTAACATGTTATGTGAACTAACAACAGTGTAATTTCTTGTGTTTACACGAATAATAAACATTATTAAATAAAACAAGTTGGTAGCCTGGGTTGATTATCCGTTGTTAGGTTTGATTCTATGATATTAGGATGTTTAACGTTTCAGACTGTCCCGTTATTATGAATGCTTTAGAGTATTAGAAACGTCGACATAAAATCTTATATTTTATTTATTAAGAACAGTGTGCTAAACTTTACAGCTTAAACCATCCTAATATTTTGAGCGGGAATCGAACCGACGACCTGCGACGCCGAAACCAACAGTAATCACATCATCACTATATGCTCTAATCGTCTTTAATTTTCCTTGGGCAAGATTTGTATTCATGTAACCAATATATAATTGGGTTACATATGTTTATAATTATATTTTACTTAAGACAAAGCATTTCATACATTACACAAATATATAAAACAGTGTACTAAGCCGTATTTTATTAATATAGTAAAACGTAAGAATTCTTAGAAATTGTCAAGTAAACAATGCCAATGTTATGATTATTTCATATTGCTATCAATACCATTGCTTTTTGGCATCTAAAGAAAATAAGGTGTAAATTAATCAAATGGTAATCATTTTAATAGTAGTTTTAGCGGTACATAGTTAATGTTCTTAACATTATGTTAAGGTTCAATGAATCATTCAATCTCCCTATAAAAGGCTTCCAGACGAAGCGAAGCTAATATCACACTATTGTACTACCTAGCTGAAACGAAACTAGCACCTGTGTTAACACTAAGTCTGTTTTGTTTGTTTTTTTTTTATGTGTGCACAAAAATGCTAAATAAATAAATTAGAAAGCGGTTACTTGAGTGTCTATAAGATGCAGAATACAGAATAAAATACGCTACAACGACTCAACACATGCAACCGTCGTAATTTCCAAGCCGGCCGAAATCACGACCTTCGGGGGCCGCCAGTTCTGAATAAACGAGCGTTGCGTTGCGTCGCCTTAACACGCATACCGAGCGCAGCTTCCCACCGGCGCGTCACAGATAAGAGCGCGCAATCACGCAAACACGCTGGTATACAATAGATGTGACTAACAGGCGAGCGGTGGCAACACGCCGGCGTGCATCGGCATACAAACATAGCGCGTGATTCACCCATTGTGTGCGAAATGATTAAGGGGGGACAGGGGGTCAAGTGAGGGGAGAGAGGGGATGTCGTCGCATGTGCACTGAACGTAACATATGCGTATATATTTATGTTGACGTATTAAAAAACGCCAAGCACTTTTTCGCCTCGTGTCACAGAGAAGAAAGAAAATTGTTTTAGAGGATAGGAGAAAAAAAAAAGAATGCTTTTGATAACATGCAATAAGTATATCATTTCTCTTATAGAAGAGAAATATTTTTATGCAAAGAAAGAACACACTGCACCTGCACGTATATACCAAGAAGAGTCGAACCGAAACCGAGCAATGATCCCGAGTCTACTTCATCTTGACTCATTCAATTCCTCGCGCGATGACTGCTACGGGTTGTTACTACATCATATCCGTCGAGGAATTATTGAGTGAATCTTGTATCGAAAACAATTAGCACTTCACAACGCATCCATGACGGTCGTAACATGACACGGAGGGACACGATGTTTATGAAGCGTGTAATTAAATAATTGAATGCAACAACACACGAGGGGCGATTGTATGCATTATGCAACTTCACTTATAGAGCCATAAAATAACTAGGTCTTTCCGGGGCCCAATACCATATGGCTTGCACTTCATTCGTGAGTCAGTTTTGCTATTTATTGTATTTCCGGGACAAATATACTCCTGGCCGCAACAATTATATCCATCGAAAAATTCATATCAATCTGTTTCCATTGAAGAATGAAATATTTATTTATTACAATATTAGTATGGATCACTAAAATTACGAAAATGGGTTACTTAAAGAAGTAAGTTTACTATAAAGTAACATAACATTTAGGTAATTCGAAAAGAAATTTGAAATACTAGAGTATTAAATATAGACATTTTACTTGCTCGAGAAAAGTAAAAAAATAGTGTAATGTTTTAATTGTTTCGGGTTGACTCGGGTGCGGGACAGCTACTACATCGTAGAATTAAATGGTGTAATACCATTTTAAAAGGGCAAATATTACATAACTCGTGAGTTCTTTACGGAACTGCATTCTGAGCTGGTGGTAGCTACTTTACGGACTGAAAACATCGACTTACCTTGACAAATCAAAATTGTTTGTAAAAGCTTATTATTAAATATATTAAGCTTAAATTAAAATATTTCATTTGATTGAAAAGTGGAAAGTCAAAGTTACGGGCAGAGCCGTGTCAACGGCTGTTTTTTGTATTTTTATATCCAAAATGGGACCCAAACTGCAGCTAGACATTATTGCGTACTCTAGGAGTGTTTTTGTCGACAATTATCTCACATATGATCACCATCTCTCACAACAAGCAGTTTTTACTACAGTTTGGGAGGTCATATAAAAACCAGACGAAAACCCCACCCACTCGCGCCATTTTAGTGCGGATTATCTTCAATTAAGTGCAAAAAAAAAACAAATTCAAAACAAAGTACGATAATCCATCCTGCAAAGGAGTACTCCACAATGGCAACGTCCAACGTAACGCTTACGTGACGTTAATATTACGGCACGTTATAAAGAGCCGTCACGAGTTAACCGGTCCGCTAATGAAATATCACCTTTAATTGCTGGCGAATAGGGCTGGGGGCGGTGCCGCGCGGTCATCAATTAACGCGTATCGACCTTGCCACTAGCTGACTATAACAGAACACTAACAGGGAGAAGTGGGTTAGTGGCAAAACATTTCTCACTGATGAACTGTTAGTGATGATCGCGATTAGTACACTTGTACCATTAACGATGATTTATTGCATCCCATTTGTTTCACGATAACGCAATACCATAATAATGGTTATAGATTAATATTGACATATGGACATCATGAGGGTGTAGCATTAATAATGACCTTCAACAGAAGGAAACGTTCCACTGATTCGATGCGAAAACCATGAACGCAAATAACAATATAGACGTTGGAAGCCGTTTGTTAATCTTTGAAATAAAAGTATAATGATAATATAAAAGTATAATAGAATAGTATGTACAAATACTTTATTTTACGCTGGTCTTGGTATAAAAAGTGGTGAAACATTAAAGCAGAGCTCACCGCTGAGCGATTTTTTTTAAGCATTATGCTCGAGTCCTCAGCGCGATGTTTTCAATGTAATAATTGGGTATAATATAACATTTCAAACAAACAAACGAAAACTGACGCTCCACACTTACGCTATGATTATACTACTACGATATTTGCATCCGGAGCCGAAACAACTTAAAACAGAAACTTTTGATAATATCGATAAAAACTTCGACAATCAAACCTTTCAAAGTGTCTGATGTCCTTCGCGGAACTAGCCCAGTTTGTTTTTAACATTCGCGACATATGAAACACGGCAAATAGGTCAAATGAACAATAAGAGCAGAGCTAATTCAATTACGCGCATCGGAAATTGGATTAAAATAATCCTGACCGCCTCGAATCCGACTGCAAGTAAAAAGGTAACAATGTGTTCGAGTGTAACGAATAAAAAGGATACAAAACGATCTCGATAGATATCTAATCATTGAATGTTCTTTAGTGTCAAAATGTGTCTTATTAAACCGTGCATTACAGTTAAGATAAAAGGATATATCAGTCTTCGAATAAGCAAAAATGTCGATAAAATGTCAATATAGGAGTGATGATGTTGCTCCGACCGTTTTCGGTCATGGCGACTGCTCTGGCTCCACATTAGGTATTTCGTTGATGTTGATATTAGAAGTGTCGTGTGCATTGAGGACACGTTAAGATACCGTTCACATACTGGTATTGAGTTGAGGCGAGTGGTCGTGCCTTCAACTGATCTCGTTTAGAGTTGAGTTTCGAACTTGAGCTTTTCACTGCTCCTCAAACTCACTTACGGCATGTAACGTCTTTACAAGGTAAGGTCATTCCGATTGATTTGCCAAACCTTTTCACGTATCCGTTTTGGACGTCTTTATATCGAAGCAGTTTCCCGCCCTATTTTCGCTTGCATTCCTGCAATTCGGATTACGAAATGCGTCTTACCATACGCTCTTCTGCCATTCGTGAAACGTGCCTGCATCAGCGAAGCTGCCGCTGCATTAAATATGTCTCTATACCACCTACATTGGCTCGTCGCAGTAATTCGGTAGTCCGCATGCAATCAGACCATTGACCCCGATGAAATTGGACCAGCACGCCTATGTGATGACGGTATAAATGCTACGTTCCAGCGGAGTATAGATTTGACAGCACGATTGCCATATACATTGAAATTTTGTTGCCCAATTTATGATAGTGCGATCAAAAAACCTTGGAATTTACCTCCTCGAATACAGCAGCAGCAACACCGATCAGACTGTTGATCTCGGCATCCAGGTCACTCTTGTTCCCCGGATAGCGGAATTTGTTTCAATACATCTTCACTAAGCTTTATAGTCAGTATCTCAAGACAATGTATATCCAAGGACATCACTTCCGACTTTTTGGCACTGATCTTTAAACCTAACTTGCAGCAAGCCTGGTGAAAATTTGAGATACGATGTTGCAATCCATTTGAGGGCTCTGATCGTAGTTATCTCCCTTCTATATTACAGAGTATGAAATTTTAGTGCACGCCTTAAATCTGGTACGATTAAAAACACCACTCTCCATGCAAAAGCGGATGCGGACTCCTTCGAAAGCCTGTAACAGCTCTCTGACAACAACCGCAAAATATCTACAAGTACCAGTTTGATAACTACCTAGCAAGATTTAGAAATGTAAATAACATACGCAGTATCACACGAATAAATGTAGTAACTTTTTCGTAATGAGTAAACTAAGACTTAGGGTAAACAATTTTTTAAATTTCATCTGGTGTCCGATAACAGGAGTCACACTTCCTTAAGGTTGTAAATATACCTAATCTCGTAAATAGAACCTGGAGTGATTTACTACTTGTCTATGTGCGGTGAATTGGTTACCATCTGCAACTGTAAAAATCAAACATAGGCACACAACTACAGAGATAACGGACTCTTGTGCAGAGTTTACTTGTAGCTGATCATCAGGAGCTTTTCGTTCCTTAAAAATAGTACATAGTTTAAGGGGAAACTTTTTAAATGAATATCATTTCATAGTTCTGTTCCTTAAAGGCGTTAATGTTCATTGTTTTCCGTATTCTTTATTTTTTTTATCAGGTGCCCCCATTTAAAGGTAGAAATATCTTGTGTCATAAGCGTTTTCAGAAAAATAAATTTCATGATCCGAAACAATCATCTGTATTTCGTACAAACACTTGACCTGGATGAGAAGCGAACCCGCGACGCCAAAGCCAATAGTTTAGCAACTGCGCCAAGCGGGTCATCCATTACACAATTAAAAATTAATGCCTACTCTAAAAAGCGACTTAAAAGTGAATTTTGTCTACCCGTTTAAGATTACAAGACTTAAGGGTTCTATCTAATATAATAATATATAAAAACTAATTATCGCGTGTCACAATTGCATTAATGGTTCATCAATTACGGGAATTGTCCAGAGCTTTATTACTCATCGGTTAGCATCAATGCATTAGCAAAGATTATTGACGATTAATATATAAACCATCATCATCAACATTATATTTCGGCTATAAATAACTTTAATAACTTAAATTAAGACTTGTGTTATTCGCTTGAATATTAAACCCGTTTACATATCTCAGACGGTTGATAAGTAAAAGAATTATATCTTTTATATCCCCTTCTTTTTTTGTCTGCAATCACTTTTATGGCGTTTTTAAACATATTTGATTTAACTGTTCGTTTTCCAAAATATATTACATATAGTATGTACGGCGGTATCATAAAATCAACTGAATTTGTAAACAGTAAAATGTTGAAATAGCTTTACACAAACCACAATTTCCGTCGTGGCGGGTGTTTCATTAAACCCAATCGCGCAAGATATATTTTTATAAAAGGAAAGAAATATATTAAACTGAAGGATGCATTTTTGGTATATACTTATATACTTAAATAATTATTATGTACCAAATTTTTTATAAAACACAGCGAAGCCCTGGATAAAACCTAGTATGATCGATAAAGGATAATTGCACGAGAGGCCTAATGTGAAGGTTTATGAATGAAAAACACAATGAGTTTTTGCACATTTTTCAGAAACAGCCAAGATTGAGATAAGAGAAGCGACAAAGTAAATAAGATAAAATTTAATTCCCTTATCGTAATGTGTAGCAAAGAGTTGTTGTTTAGTTAACTGGCGAACTACAGTAAAGTAATGATAGTAAAAACATATTTGAACTCCTAAAAATGATATAAAAGGTGCGTCAACCTTATTTTTACACTGGCCTATTGGTATTAGGCCTTTTACGCTACATGCACTGTAGCCATACAGAGGTCAAAGTGCATATAGTAAAAAGTGGCTGGATATACCATAACACCGGCCACAGTAATAGGAGAACAACGAAGGAAAGGAAAAGAATAAAATGGTGAAATATAAGTGCATTATCTTATTTTTTTTTTCATGTGAGATAACCGGGGGCCTTAATTTAAAAAATGGACAGCGTTTCTGTAAAATCACTTAGTTTTAACACGATTCTTACCAACTTTAGCCACCGATCCAAGCTATAATAAAATTTAAGCGTTAAAATGGGGTCTGATTAATTACAAACGTATGGTTACACTTAGAAGAGTTCTAAACAATTAGAAGAGTTCTTAGTTTAAAAAAAAACTATAATTTTATATATTCTTTTTTATGTGCATCTATAGGAACTATGAAATATGAAGATATTTCATGCGTGGATAGGTATAGTAAAAATTTACGCTAATCTGTTATCCGGCAATAAACTGTGACGCATTATCGTATAACGCGTATCAGTGGTTTACGCAAACTCGTTTGTTTTATAAACAATGTGGCTTTTCGTCTTCGTGTTGATGACGGGTAAATTTTGTGCGCTGTCATGTGTGCCTCTGAGATTTCCGTGGGCCACAGAAAAACCATAGACTCCATTTTATAACAATAAGAAACAAGTTAAAGAATACATTGTTAGTCTGAATTCTCTGAATTTAATGAGCGTTCGAATAAATCAAGAATGTGAAATCTCAACTAAATTTATTCAGGGGAAAATTCATTAACAGAAATAAACGGCAATAAACATAAATTCTAAAATCATTAACATATATAAACTCTAATTATATTTGCTAATAGAATGACCATGGACTTCTTATCAAAATGCTTTTTAAAAACTTGCATTTTTTAATGATGTTTTCATATAATTATTGTATTTTATTATCTCAAAATGCAATTTTTATATTCCGAAGAAAATAAAAAATGCTAAATGATAAAAACACAACTTTCACTTATTATTGAACGAAAAGAAAAGCTTTAGATCAACTAAAAGAATTTTTATATATTAATCTTAAAGCTGACATTTTAAAATAATTAAGTCGATTAGATAAAATCAGTATTTTTTTTAAATTTATTTAAATAAACCTATATTTACTGTAAGTAGCACTTTTTATTATGATACAATAATATAGCTGAAAGCATTAACAATAAAAGCTATGTACTACAATTTTGTGAGTAAAATCTTCTTATCAAAATAAATGTTATTCAATGACTTGACATTATTAAATTAATTATTTCGGATTTTAAAAAGTATTTTACAAAAATACGGATAACTTCATGATAGAGCTATGAAAAAAGTGTAGAGTAGTGAAGGTATTTTACAGTGGATTGTTTTGTTTGCTCGAACCACGTAGTATCATGCAAGTACCATGACCTCACAAAAAACGGCTTAAAGTGATTTGTGCTTCCTTGTTCTATCCGGCGAGTGAGGTGTCCGGTGGACCACCCCTCCCCCCTCCTGGGACTACTAGGAGGGACCTCCACTTTCCCTTCCAAAAATTTCCGCCCTTAAGGCAGGCAATGCATTTACCAAACGTTCGACGTTTCAAATGTCCATGGGTATCGGTTACTGCGTTCCATCAGGTCAGCCGCTTGCTCGTTTGCTCGCCTACTCCATAAAAAAAAAACCATAAACCACCTTTGCTTATCGTTCAGAATCCAAAACCTTTTGGCAACAGACAGGCAAATTATAAAATATTTCGAGTTCATCCACCGCTTTACGCTCGGCCGTAACCCTCGACGGGTCGGGAGTTAAATATGACATGGATCCGCGTTCACGGTTGGAGAAACAAACACTCCGGGCCGTGCGAATGCGGTCGGTGACGTCACCGCGGTCGGTTCACACCGCGCAGCCTCGCGGACTGTTTGAATAGGTGTTAACGACGACGGGCGGTCCAGAGCAAACGCTGTAAATCCACGACCGACAGACTCGTACGCGTCGCTCTATTGGAGAGACAACGAACGGAAATGTATTCCTACATCCCAGGGGTGCCAAACGAATTGTTTGACGACTCGTCTGGGGCAGGCTTTGTTGTCACTCTCGTGGGTTCGACCACCCGGGCCAAATATTTTATATAGTCTAACTACAGATATTTGATCTAGATCTGGGTGATTGTCCATTAGAAATTTATGAATGTCTTATGGTACTGCATATTATTATTTAAAAAAAATCTAATATGTAGCCATAAAAAATGTAATTATGGCCGATGGCAAGATTATGTACATCACAAAATTATTGTAAAGTAATACCCTAAACGTAGTATGAATTTGAGGGTGTTCTTTTTCATCGTTAGTTCGTAAAAGTGCACCTTGTGTTGGCTATTTATTAGCCAAGTGAGCATAAATAAGTAATTACAATGTAAAGATTATTTTGAGCAGTTATTATTCTAAATTTTAGCAGTTTGGATTCTTTCATTTTATCATCAAACAATTGCCAGGATGGTCTGTACATGGTCCATGGATGGATCGACTTCTATACTTTGGATTGACGTTGATTGTTTCAGGGCCAACAATGTCTGAAAAGGTCCATCTTATATAAATATTTTACAGATCCATCTCACCCTTACTTTACATGTAATATATTCCGTCGGCTCGTAGGCACCTTTATTTGGAGGGTTTACGTACATCCGGATTTAGCCAGATCAGTTCGGATTTTCGACCTGTGCCCAAATTATCAGTATGAGAACTTTTAAGGAAATATTTTGAAATTTTAACACAGTGTTTAAGATAAGTACGCTTAAAGTCTAATCTTGATTATGTTTTAACCTCAAATCTTCTGTTCATTCGTATATAACGTGCAGAAGATATTTATTATCGAATTTGGTTATTATAATACTAGGACTAAACAAGAACTATAGAACACTGGTACTAAACAATTTTTGTTCAACATTAATTTTCAATTCAACTTTTAAAAAAAACGACGGGTATGTAGGTACACTGGCGACTGTAATCTAGGCTTAGTTAATAGTGATTACGACGGCGTTCTGCCTACACGTTTGCGATAAACTAAAATAATGACACTTGCGAGAGGTATTTATAAAAATATCATAAATAAAGTAATAGTAGGATACCGACATTTTTAATCCACGAGAGACGGATTGAATTATTTGCCATTTGATGCGAAGCCGCGGCCGAAACCTAATCTAGCCTAGCTAGTGTCGCTAGAAACACTCTCATATAGAAATTAGAGATGATATATTCAAAATTATTCTATTTAATGTAAAAAGTGTTTCAGCACGTCGGTAATTAAAATTCAAATGTGGTATATACGAATGGTATGGTATGGTACTGGAGAATCTGTCTGACGTTGGTCTGCCTCCGAAACAAATCGTTCGGCGAATCAAAAATCAACTCGCCATTCTGCCAATGTCAAATTGTTGATGAGTTCGATACAAATAATTGCTGATGTTACAGGGACTTGAATTAGTCAATAATATTTGTTACACCTTAGACAACATGTTGCTGCGTACACGCGCGTGTCAATACGGCCATAGCACGGCTTGTAATCGTTGGTGAATACAGATTTTTAACTAGAGACACGATAGCAATTTATTAGAAAAAAATTTGTTTACTTCTTAATTACTATATGACCTTGCAAGCGGTGGTTAAAACTATTTTAAAAAAACTGCGAGCGTAAGACTCTGACATTGACTTATACGTGTAATTTATACATTCTAATAATAGTCTAGTTTCTTAAAACTGGCGAAATGTAAATAAAAGGAACAAGATTCCAGGTAGAATATCCGATATTCTTAGCGGCTTATTTTCGCTGAACGTTAACGCAGCCCGCGTACACTTCGAACGTATCGTATCATGACGAAGATGTTTGATTATTTTTTTTAAATGAGCTGTTTAACATTAAGAATTAATTTAGAAATATTATAAATATCATTACGAAACCACGTTGTCCTTTGAGGGTGATTTAATTCTAAGCTCTCATACGCCTTAAATGCTTCTCACGCTCTAAACATAAGAGTACATAAAAATCGTATTATAATGCGATTAGATTAAAAAAAAACTATAAAATAAAATGAACTGTTGATAAAAGAACATATAAAAAAACAACCTTGTCAATCCTTAGGAAAGTTTGGAAGTTTTTAATAACAAATGCGATTAAGAAGCTTAATTACCAAGTTGGATGGAGCCCATGATCTGAGAAGACTGGATCTTCTTATAGGTGATTTCGCCGCCTTCGCCGACCCGCCGATGGCCGATCTTCCGGTCCGATTTGTGCACTTTGCTGATGGCCCCCGAGGGGCCAACAGCCGGCTGAAAGGGAAAATAATATAAGACTCGAGCAACATAAATGTGTGGTTAGATGACCCGTTTGGCGCAGATGCTAAGCTATAGGCATCGGCGTCGCGAGTCGTGGGTTCGATCAAGAACTAAATATTTGTGTTAACTACAGATAATTATAACCCCTGCAGAGCTGCACAATTCTGCCGGTTAACGTTGTTGAGGTGTGCATTAAGCGGTTAAAAAATATATACACGTTTCACATCAACACAAGGTTTTATAGAGAGCGAAAGGAAACAGCCCAATACACTAATTTACAGGAAACACAGGAAATTGATAACATATTGCGAATTGTGTCTGACATGCTTATCGCATCATTTAAAATACTTTGCCGCAAATTCAAGGACATTGCATAAACAGTTGTTATAGTTTGACGATTTCTCTTTCATACGGATGACGTCACGATGGGTATCGGTTTCATTTCTAATATAAGTAGCAGTAATTTTTTTATGGATTAGGCTGACCAACGAGCAAGCGGTTCACATGATGGTAAATGATCACCGCCGCCCATGGACATTTGCAGCATTACACAAATAGCAAATGCGTTGCCTTTAAGGAGGAGGAGTTTTTATACTTTAGTATTTCAGTTAGATCGGTTCTCTTTCTGCCACCTCCGTTTTGCTAAAAGGATTGGAACCCCACGGCTATCGTTAATATCCATGGGCAGTGGTAACTACGAAACATGAACGGCTAACGTATTTTCCGCGTTCTTAAAAACAAACTTTTCCAATTAGCGAGGCCTCATGGTGACACGTGATACTTGATATATACTATCAACGTCCAACCTACACGCATCCGATCACTAGTTACCGCTAAAATGTCAATTTTATTAAACAAATATTACTATAGATTACAATTATCAGAAACGGGTGACAGGTGACGTCAGCCATACGTAAAAATCAAAATCGATTATTATAGCAGACGTAGGCGTAACAATAGCGTAATGCTTACTGACGTAATTCTACAAAGGACGCGAGTGGTTCAACATGGCGATGAGCCATTTAAGTATTTAATCTTACTAATGATCGTGCGCGAGGAAAACCTAAATTAACTTGCGCTTAACACACTCGTGTTCAGACACAAATGCCTCAAAAACTCTTAAAGATCGGCATATTTAAATGAATAATCTAGAAAACCCATTAGCAAATGGAACATGGCGACTACGAACTGCAAAGCGAAGTTCAACGCAGGGAATCATAAACCTCGTTCGAATATTTGGAATAGACGATAGTTGTGCTCGAGTCTTCTATAAGAAAAGATTAGATGTCATGCTCGTATATTTTTTAAGGCTACAACTGGACCAGAATTTCTGGTCACCCTGTTTTGCGATGGATGACGTAGATCAAATCAAAACAATAGATTTACGCCGCATTATATGAACACATAATTAACAAATAATAATACCTTAACCATAATTGCAAACCACAAACATGAATAGGCGGCAGTGCTTATATATTGTCATTTGCCTTGGTCTGTAATGTCATCTGTTTTATTGATGTAGAAATGTCGAGGTGGGCAATTCGTGACTGACGGTAAACGACACGCCAACCCATGACAACGATGCCACCCTTATTTTTTTTAATTCTACTATAAATAAGTTAATTAAGTCTTTAAATTTATACAAATCAAACATTGACACGTTCCACTCATGGCATCTTATCCAGACCAGACGCGGAAGAAGCATTTAATTTGTTCAAAATATTTATCGATTAATGTTATATATTAGAATTAGAGTTCACATATTTTATAACATAAATTGTATAATATAGTTTAGTCAAGGGTATGAAAGGGCTGACATGCGCAAAAAAGTATGAAAGCCCTTAAAAATTAAAAAAAAAGATGCCATCCAGACTTTTCATCTAACTTGCTCTGCACTGCGATCCTAGATGTGAATGGTTTTTTATTATGGAGTAGGCTGACAAACGAGCAAGCGGCTCATCTGATGGTAAGCGATCACCGCCACCCATGGACACTTGCAATAGAACTTGCAAATACGTTGCCAGCCTTTAAGAGGGGAATTTCTGAAAGAGGGAGGGAGAAGGAGGGATTAAGGTAGGGG
>DWHO01000985.1:0-16970 GCA_018247575.1 Eurytides lysithous rurik
ATTGCCCTCCGCGGGATTTGAACCCACGACCTCCGTTTTGTAAAGCGCGGGCCTATACCACTAGGCCATGGAGGCAGTAATCCTACATGTACGTAACCATTCGCCTAGGTGGTCGGTCGCATCTTGGAGGAGGTATGAAATGTTTTTGGCTGAAGTGCCAGTGTGATATAGGGCAGTGTCATCCTAGAAAAGCGCGATATTAACCTTGGTGGGTATGGGGATGTCGCATGTGTATAGCGAGACGAGGATCGGTGAAAGTTCCGAAACTTGGGTACTTGAACTCCTGCCCTGATGGGGCGTTTAGAGGAAATGGTGCCTTCCACTCAGTAGCGAATAGATCGTTTCGACAGGTAGGCTCGTAAGATGTGTTTGTACACATCTTACGAGCCTGTCTGGCACGCCGTGTACGTACACATTTTATTGTTGAGATAACCGGTAGCTTAGCCATAGCACGCCGCCTCTGCGTTCTTCGAGAGAGGAAAAGAAGAAATGATAACAATAGTTTTATACCCGCTCGTCGTACTTTACGTAAATTACACATTTGTTTATTGTTATTGTTGTTTCTTTGTATCTCATCTTTACTCAACAAGCTGGTAAGTATTATACAAATTAAGTGTGTCGTTGTAATAAGTGATAAATAGAGAAGTTTTTAAATGCATGTTACCTCCAGAATAGCTAGTGGTTTTTTTTAAAACATTGTCAAAGTAGAACTTTGATGTAAAATTTATTTTTATTTTTCACTCTAAGAGCTCTACATAAGTTAGTTAGCTCTGATTGTATCTAATTTTACTTTGCGTGGCCTAAAGATATATCAGAGACCAAACTTAAGTAAAAATATTCAGTCTAAAATAGATTTTAAAAATGTTTTAGAATGTATTGTACTTATTTACCATAAATACAATTTCGATGAAAACAGAAATATTAACAAAAGTAATCTTACAAAAAAAAGGCCAACTTGTATGCTTCAAATGGGTCCCCGAACACGCCCACTTGGTTTGTCTCGGACCCACTACCAAACACCCTGTATACACACTCAAAGAAGTTCACAAACAACCTGGGGCTTGTAGTGATATTATAATGTAATTAGGTATTACAATAAGTAATGATACCGCATATCTACCCTCGTGCATGCAATAAAAATTCTCATAAAGAATACAACGTTACTCATTTGAAAAAAGAGCTCAAGAAAATGCAAAAAGAAAGCAAATAAAGTAAGATTTTTCTCTAGTCTCTGAGGAGAATGACGACTGCAACTTGCGGTTGCTTCGCGTATTACTTTTTTATTCATAAAATTAAGTTGTGTGTAGCAATTAGACGTGAGTTAAGGATCCCTGAATCCCTAACACTAGCTTTACTTAGCTTAATTTTTCTGTCAGCGCTAATAATTTAGGACACGCCATTATATATGCAAGAGCTGCATGCTCTAATAATCTAGGACAAATGGACATACGTAAGAGCTGCGTTAGAGTAAAAGTGTTATTTTATTAGACCGATTTTGTATTACCTAATTAATTGCCGACTTCTATTGTAACGTTGTTCGAAAATAAAATTATTTTATAAACTCGTTGTCGATTATTTAACTCATGCTAAGGACTGAGTGCGAGTTGTAAGTTGGAGTCGTGTCTATCAAATTTAACTAGCGTCAGTATTCGCTGATAAAAACTAATTCGATGAGTTATTCAAGCATACAGTTGATAAATGATATCGCTATAATTAAATTTGGAACCATTGGTCCTTGTTTCCGGTTACTAGGCCATCACTGTATTTGAGAATATATACAACATACCGATAATGAAATACACATCGACGTAACAGTTTAACCGTGAATGTATTCAATCACATTTCACGAAGGTAAAGACAAAGCTGCTTAGCAACTCTAAATATCCGGTCTACGAGCTACGAACTCAGCGCTACGAGTTACTGGCTACAACGTTATTGGCTCACGGCTTAGCGTTACGTTTCACTTTGTTTACTCTATTAATTTAACTGTGACAGTAAAATAGTAAAAGTTGCGCACCGATTATAATTTAAAAGAAATAGCATATAATATTCGTAGTATGTAATATTGGTATATTATTTAAAAGTTATAATATGTAACTACTATCACTACTACTTTAATTCCTTACAAAAAGAGAAGAATATAAGATCCCGAATACACTAAAAATGCAAAAGTGCTAGACCTTATTACAAAACTGTGTTTCTAAGTGTTTTATTCATGGCTCAAATCAGACCATTTGTTAAACAACTGTTATGAGTGGTTATCATAGTTCATTTTAGATCATGTTGAATTATCTTCGACTAATTCCATATATCAGTAACTTATCTTGTTCAACACATGTTATTTATCTATGACATGTTTTTTATACAGTGTTAAATGATTTAATTGAATTAAAATGGTTTTAGTGTCCAAACAATTGTAGGTTGTGACAAATGTTTTAATAAGCTCTCACCCTTTTAATTTTTTTTTGACTGGGCAACTGGATAGATATATGAAAGGATTTTATGTTCATTTCAATACCACGTATTGTAAGTAAATTCTACTATTTAATTGCATTTTCAGTCGCCACAAACGTTATATTATAGACGATAAACCTTACGTCTTCGCAAAAGAAGGCGCATATACCCCAAGGCTACTGAAGTAGAGAAAACATCTTGTATGCGAAACATTGTCGAGAGATCCTAACATATACAATATCATGTCCTAAAAGAAAATTATTAAAACAGGTACAAACTAACACAGCGTTAAAGCGTAAACAGTATACCATTGGAACGAATGGTGGTAGATACTGTAATAAGTAATGATCTCGCACTAATCTTTCCTTGTGTATGTTATAAATTATTTCCACAGGGAATTCCAGAGAGCTTTGAGAAACGCATAAAGAAACCAAAGTAAATTTCTCTTCTAGTCCCTGAGGTGAAGTGCAAATGAAACGAACAGTTTCAGTTTATTTAATTTTTATATCACTTAAGGGTTTATATTTTTAATAGTTCTTAAAACACATAATCGAACAAATGCTCAAATATGAAGTAAGATGCGTCGGAACTCGTAATTGACTATTCAGGTGGAGGTCAATAGTGATAAAAACAACAATAGGCAACACCAATTAATAAAATAATACGTAAATACCCTGAAAGTTACCAGCTTGTGGTAGTACCCAGTTTGTGGTGATATTTCGGACCTCTTTGAATAGGTCATTACGTCCATTATGCTCTTTAACCTCCAACGATTATGCTTCCTTAAAATAAGATATTTCTATCTTACAATAGGGGCAACGTTAAAAACGCAAGTAAAGTAATAAACAAATATAATATGTGAAAAAGAACAAACATACATAATCCCTCGAATAATTCGCAAACCATTCTAGTATTGAAATAAATAACACACTTTTATCAAAAGATATGACGGTTGAGTGCTACCTTCTTGGGATCCCATAATTAACAAAATAAAATTCATGCGTATGCAAATACAATAATTTTAGAGTACGAAATACTGTTAGCTCATACTACATGGATCGACCCAAAAATTAATTATTGAGAAATTAACGGTAAACTGAGTAGGTAACTATGCAACTTTTATGATGTTATTATTAAACCTCTCAGTCAATCTTGTAACCATGAACGCTGTAAAATATTTAATACGGTGAAAAATGTAAATTAAAAACGCGACGGTATTTATTATTTTATTGATAATTTCTTGTTTTAATTATTTCTATTTTATCTATTACAACTTCATGGTCATAAAACAGTTTTGCCGTAAAAGCTTTTCCTCTAAATGCATTTTAAACAAAATAGCAGCGTTGTCTATCTAGTCATCAGCATTATACCACTCTATAGTGCTACCACTTCTATCAAATATTGTACGTATTTTTTGTTTACTACCTGTATGATCAGTAAGCAAAATTTGATTTTCGCTTATAAATCGCACTTTTTGTTCTCCCTAACTATATACTCTTACGGTATGCACAATATTTGATATTATTTGTTAACTTATGCGTATGCGATAAACGTTGACACCAAGAAGACAGTCATAGTATTTTAACCGACTTAAAAAAGGAGGAGATTCTTAATTCGACTGTATTTTTTTTATTATATTTCATTGAGATACTTATTTGGCTTGTTTGGCTTGTATATGTTGATGCCCGTAAGAGTGTACCCTAAATCATTTAAGCCTCGTACATTATTAATTATAAATAATAACCAAAATTGACTTTATTTTCCTAATTAATATGCGGTAGTTTAGTAAAATTTAAACAATAAATTCGACCCAGTAAAAATAAGGCGAATTTATTTCAATAAGCGGATGTAAAATGGAGTGAATTCATATTTATTAGTCATACATATTCTACCACTTATAAGCTTCATAACAATACGTATTTTTATTTTAAAAAACAGTTTTAAAGGTATTAGGGAATAAATCAAGGTTGACGGTTTGCTAAGCATTTGTTTTATTACTTTGTTAATTCTTAAGTAGCTTCAATTGTATTAGAAAATTATACGAACGTACAAAAGACATTTCCATTTACTGTGTATTGGGCTCGGCGCTTTCACAAGAATTGACCTCATTCCATCTAAACACTCAACGTCCGGCCTCCCCACCAGAGAGGTATATAAATTCAACCCCAAAAATTGATGCCAGCGTGACGATCACAGACAGTTAAACCCTCTAATCATTATGTGAATAGAAGTCATCCCTAAGATTTTTTGACACAGGATTGTGAAGGAGGGAGGAGGAGCGAAGAAGCAAAAGAGGGAGGAATCGGAGGGAAGGGATGGGCCACCGGCCACCTCACTTCACTGATGATCTGAGATCTTTTGAGATGTAACAATGAAGTTTTCGTTGTTCCTCCCTAACAAGTTATGTAATATGCAATCATGGGTTGACAAAGAGAAAAATAAACTAATTTCGTTGTGTTCGAATCTGCTAGATTACGAAAAGTTTTATAAATATACTTTGATTTCCGATTCCTATATGTAAGTACATCGATGTGGCTACGAAAATTGAGGTCTTTGTCTAACATAATGACCAGATAAAAAGCCTAGATAAATTTCAACTTTACAAAATTATAACAGAGAGGTTTATACGTACTTTAAAGTAATTTTGTTACCGAGTACACCGTAGTGTGATTATTGGGTACTATGATTGTTGGGAATGACCAATAAAAACTGGTGCGACGTGTTGGGGAAATCCATGTATGGCCGCACTAAAACTGCAATAAAAAATCACTCTATTACTAACAAAAGAACAGGAAGAATATCTCAATGCCATTACCGAACGAAAAAATTATCTGCTAATATCCAAACGACGGACAAATAAGACAATTCGCCTCATCGGCTTTACTCTCAGCAAAAAAGCCTTCTAAAAAAGAGAATTCGTGTTACTTAATCGGAGAAAGTTCAAAGGTCTATTTCTTGAGGGGCGAGGATTAAACAATACATAAAACAATTCAACGTTATTTATATGGTCGTCTGTACTTTATCTGTTATATCCCTAAAAACTTTTTAAATGCAAGATCGTAGAACACAAATAAAATAAAAAATTGAAAATTTTTATTAAATTATAAATTTATCTATTGCCCACTGTGTGACCATTTTGTTTTATGACCCAATAATTTTATCTTCTGTTATAAACTACAGTAACGGGATTTAAAAAAGTGATTAAGTAAAAATATGTTCAGTAATAAAAGTCTTTTAATAGCTTAAAATTACAAAGGTAACGTTAGGTATGGCTAAAAAAATAAAAAAGGGAACTCACAAAAACAAATAAATTATATTCATATTCAAGACAAAACTGTTTGCTTTCACCTTAACTGGTCCATAAAAAAGGTTCAGATCATAAAACACCGATATACAATCAATGAAATGGACGTCGAATATTGAAATAAAATAGTAAAAGCTTTTTCCTTTAATGCATTTTATTTAAAATGTATTAAAGGAGAAAGCGTTATCTATCTAATCTTCAACATTGTAACTCTAACATGAGTTCCACTTATTAAAACATTCGTAATTTTTTCTGTGTTTGTTACGTCTTCAATCAGCAAGGTTCAAAAATTTAAACAAATTCGAAGTGGAAATAGTTAATACTGCATATACATATACTGCACTAATCATATTTCGTGTATACAATAATCTTGTGTAGTATGTATATATATATATATATATTTTAATATAATAAATTGATTATAAACGTTGGTGCCGAATCAAGAAAGGAGTCATAATATTTTGTTTGTTTCATTTCAATACAGGCTTGTATATACTGTCTCGCTGCACTGTTAACTCCTCTTATATAAAGTTGAAATCTTTAAAATGAAGCAATCACAGTGCATTGTGGACGGCTTCTTTTTGTTGGTGTTGAAAATATCACGCTTCGTGGGCATGGCACCAGTGCGGCTGGAGAAGTTGGGGTCTGCATGCCTGGTGACGACGTCTCGTGCCTATGACTACATCGGCCGTTTCTTGATCACCATACTGTGTAATGACTGTACTGTACTGACGTAAAGTAGAAGTGTTTGTGTTTCCGCGTTTCGTCCGTTGAGCGAGATGGCCTGAGGCCCACTTCCCTTCCCTCTCTCCCTTTCCCTCCCTATTCCCAGCTTAATAAACTTAAAAATAAACAACGGCCAGAAATCTCCATGGGCGACGATAATCACTTACTATAAGGTACACCGTTCGCTCGTTTGCCTGATCCTCCATAAAAAAATTATTGTTGTTACTTTTTTACTCAGTGAATTACATCTTACTAGAGATTCTTTCTTCTGAAGTAATGACGCGATGATACCAAGAATTTAAAAATCCATCAATAGCGCTGCTGTGTTTATAATTTGTTATTAAAACTTATTGATATACCAGTAGAATCCGAATTAGTATCAAAAGTAGTCATTTATACTTTATCTACACATATCACATATATTTCTTCTGGATATACGTATATAACGTTTCATTTGTATTTCGATTGTAACAAAATACGATACAACAATTTCGTAACAATCATAAACAGCTGTTAACTTCACAGGTGGTGCATCGGTAGCGGACATGGTGATGGTTTTAAACGATTCCGACGATGCGAGACGTGGCAGCAATTTGATCATGTTGATACTATACTTCAGTGACTTGACATTGAGGCTCACATTAAACATACTGGGGGTCTTCGGTGCCTACACTCGTGCAAAGCGCTATATACGCCATTTTAACATATTAAGGAAAGTGACGGTGGTTGGTTTTTTACATTAAACATTTTTAAGGATGTGCACATAATTCGAATCCAAGAATTTTCCTTCAAGTGATATTTGTACCACAACTTTAATTTCGTTCTGTTCGTATTACAAATGTGTTATATTTTTTTAGAAAAATCAATCGAATGGCACCTATAAAATTTTATCGCACAATGACAATGGGAAAGTTACTGCAATCTTAGTGACATTGCTCATGGCGTGCTCATGTCTCATAGCAGTTGAAATCTATTTGGAAATAATATTTAATGCTTCTGCAGGTATTATCATTTTCCATATAAAGGTTCCGAAAAATTCCCAATGATGATAACATCCTTTTAATTTTTTTTTAATTTGGCAATAGGAGCTTTTTGGACGTTTTATAGAATCCAATTGTAAATACGTATACATTGCCTATAAAAAGAATGACTTACTCGTTGAAAACGAGTCATAGGTAAAACAAAATTGCCTTTGTACCTAATATTTATGTTATGCACGTCACACTTCCTGAGAAAAACATTAGATGAGAAGAGTTTATCCATCTAGTTTCGAGCTAATAGAACGAAAATCCTTCGATTGCCACCATACATAAGGTACCATCACCATACATAAGATTGTCACCTTACATAAGGTGATTAGAAATAGTCTGCAATGTTAGGGGCGATACGGAGAGATCAAAAATTCCTGAACATATTACTAAATTTCATATATTACTGCCCTTTATTAGCACGATGACAAAGAATTTCTCCCAATGAGGACATGAAGTCTCCCCTAGAATATTTAAAATAGTTACCAGTGGGAATACTCTCTGATGTAAGAAGTAAACAAAACTTTACACCATACATGTTGATTTGAATGCAATCATATTTACATTCAACTAATTTCATGTTCTGTGGAATTACAAGAAGGGGATTATTTTTATTGATACAATTTGAATCCAAGACATTTTTATTTCATTAGAAATAATCTCTCTTTGAACCCTTTTTTAAATATCGATAAAAGCATTAATGTACGTTTAACATAATCTATTGCAAATCTAGGAGGTATCCTCCTCTTGTTATATATTTGAGAAACATTATATACGTAACATTTGAAAGAAGTGTCGATTTTTCAGATGTGACCCACATCCTGCATTGCAAAAACATTAGTGAAAATATCCTTGCGCTGATTTTGATGATCCAAATTGCGTGCATGTCAATCCCGACGCTGTGGTCGCTGCGAACGGTCAACAGTAACATCGAAGAGATTGTTATTCAAATGGAAAAGAACAGTACGTATTATTTTTGTTTTCGTATTTTCCCGTGGATAAAAAAGATATTATCTACTCAAAATGCTGATCTGTTAAGGAAAGCCGGCAAGACGGTCAAACATTTCACTTTTAAATTCAGGTTCTTACAATGTTTAAAGATACAATGTAATAGCTATCCCACACACGAGTCAATTCATTCAATTCCACATGCTTTCATCGGAAGTGTTTTGCGTAGCTGTTGTTAAAAAGTTCTCTCAGGGAATCTCGAACATCAGATCTGCGAGTAAATATCCATCACAGCTATTCTTCGAAGTTTTGGTACTTCAATGTTTTTTTTTAATAGATACAACAAACAAGCATGCAAGGTAATCGATTACAGTTTTCCAAGGACATTTGCAACTTCAAAGATATTGCGAATACATTGCAGTCCTCTTAGGTAGGAGTAGGGAGAAGTAGAAGGAGGGAGGTTTGGGCCACCAAATGAAAGGCGGAAGCGCAAACACTTCCACTTGGCGCCGATTTACTGTGAGGTCACGGTACATACCGAGTTCAAATCGGCCCATTCAACAACAATGGAAACTATTGCGCAGCTCTAAAATGATTGGTTGTTCATGAAATCATACCGATACCAAAACACGGGCAGAAAACTATTATGAACTAGAAACTTAATTTATTTCTTCTGTACTATATTGGTTGTTGTGTTCATGTTTGTTTTTTCTAGGATCGTCGATTTCAAATCGCAGGTCATACGAAGCACGTTTGGACGCATCTGCGAAATTTCAACGTCTTACAAATTCTTATATGACCATTTGTGATACAGCCTATCAAGTAAACAAAGGCGAGGGTTGTTTAATGCTTATATTGCTATTTATGACAATCCTCCGTCTGATAACCTCTGCTTTTTATGGAATAATAATATCCAGTTTTAAAAACATCGTACCAGGTTTGTCAATTAGTTATTCATCATCAGATGACCGTTTGGCGGAGATGCTAAGCTATTAACTTCGGCGTCGTAGGTCGTGGGTTCGATACCCACTCGGGGCAAATTTTTGTACGAACTACAAACATTTGTTTCCGATCTGGGCGTTTGTAAAATTTATGTATATAAAATGCCCTTATAATACAAGTTATTTCTGTCTTACAACAGGGGAAGCGTTTAAAAAAATAAATCGTATTAGCAAGTCTAAATTTGTATCGAGAAACAAGATTTACTTTTTAATTAAAGAAACAATGGTTTGAAACTTTATTGTTGTAACCTAAGGTCGAAGAATTATATTTGGTATGTTACAGATTACCTCTGGACTACATTTTTATTAATCCGATTCCTTTGGTGTATATACTTTGTTCTATGCATCATATTTCTCATCGAGCCATGTCATCGCACTCAGGAGGAGGTAATTACCTTTGATATTCATATAGTTTTAAGGAAATAAATATTAATGTTTTTGTACTTCTTTTTCACTTTGTTTTTTTAAAAACGCCACCCCTTTTGTAAAATAGAAATATTTGGTATTATAGAGGCGTTTCAAATACATAAACTTCACATGGATAAACGCCCAGATCCGGATCTATTATCTGTAGTCTATACTAATATTCCCCCGGATGGGAATCGAACCCACGCTGGTGATCTTCTTGTGTACCATACATACCGCTGGATAGAGATTATTGTAAGCAAGGGATGCGTTGGCGGTTAATTGATTAATAAAGTTTGACACAAAGCAATTTCCTCTAAGATTACGTCATATGGGCTCCCTGGGAAATTAAACAATCGTATAGCCAGTTTTCTCACGAATCGGAGAATCAGGGTCAATGTAAACTGTACATGCTTCGATGTCAACCCCGTGAATGCCGGAATCCCACAAAGCTGCGTGCTATCTCCCACGCTGTTTTATCTGCGTATCAATGTCTTGTCCATATCAAAAACATTCATTGCTATGAACAGAAAATATTTTAAATACTAGCTGGTTAAATATTTCTCAATAACACGTCGACGGATACTACAACGGAACAAATTTGTGTAAGTCGGGAAATTCAATTTCAAATTCAAATTTCGGACTGAGCCCGACTTAACCTAATCCACTTTAACCAATTAAGACACAAGTTTGCGCGTTTACCACTACAAAGAAACCTTTTTATCTTTTTATCCTGTTCATCTGCTTTGGCCGAAAGCACTTCCCTAGTTGCCACAGCCGTGATCAGAATTATTGGCGTCGACATATCGAGTAACATTCAGTTTTGCAGTCATTTGGAAGAAAAAGCCAACTTGGCTTCGCAAAAGCTTGGTGTCCTTAAAAGATCGAGATAGTACTTTCAGTCAAGCCTTAAGGTTTTATAAGGCATACATGAAGTACTGATCTGTGCGTACAACGTAGAGCTTCCCTGATCGTCAACAACCAGGCCCTTTCCGATCGGGTTGATTATATGGCCCTACGTAGAGACGTTTCGTCTTTGTATCTATTCTATACTAAGTGCCATAAGGAGTGCTCAGAGATACCATTAATACCATCTGGGTGGCTAACATTTCACAATCGCAATACCCAGTTTCTGCCACGCATCACAAACTTGTGAAATCAGTTATCACCAGCGGTATTTCCGCTACGGCTTAAGGCCAATCAAGAACAGAGTATATTCCCGCCTTAAAGGCCGTCAAGTCCTTTTGATATTGCTGAATTTAGCTGCTTGCTCATTTGCCTCCAAGGCAATAAAAAACAAAAACACAATAGCGCTTACACACCACTGTCTGTACAGTAATGCATGTGGTAATCTAGCACATATGGCGACTATAAAAATATTTTAAACGTAAAAAAAAATCATAATCGATCCAAATTCTTTAATGCTTTATTTTTTCGCGAATTCGCAGGCAGATCAAGTGAAGATTCTTTTGGGACGGCTGTTTTGCACTTTGGATTCAGCCTATGATCCTTTGTTACCGAACCTGGAAAAGTTCTACAAGCAACTAATGTTTAAGAAACCACTATACACGCCATTAAATATTTTCACATTTGGAAGACCGCTCATAACAACGGTATGACGATATATCAAACCAAACTCTCATTAATCCTGGCCTATAATAGTAATAATGTAATACCGAATCTGCTCGCTTTTATTTTTAACTACTAATTATTAATTATTAAGTGAATATCAAGAGGAGTGCCAGCTGCCAGGTCTAATTAAATTATACAATTAGTGTCTTCTATACACTTTTAAATCTACTATACAGGAGACCTATTTTTAAATACGATTATATATCCATTTAAAACATTCAAATCAGCCTCTTTGCAATTACTACCAGATTATAATCATAACTTTACCTTTGTGAATTTATTTTAACTCTACTTTTTAATTTCAGATTTTTGCTGCTGTAATAACCTGCATAGTAACTTTTTTTCAATTCCATTCCGATAGTACTTTCTTGGCCATTCACGAATACAACGCATTGTTAAATAAAACAGATTTACCGATTTATCATATATTTAATTTACTATTTTATACCTTTTTCCAGTCGCCTCGGATACTTTACAGCGATCATGGCCATGTGACAGACTAGGATATTGAACGTCTTAACTGTCATTATTACTCGAAGCTACCGTTAATTTTGCAATCACCTATTCTTGGCGGTCCATGTAGTACGAGCTAAAAATATCTTAAAATATTAAAGTATTGGTTCGCTTAAATTTTACCTGGTTAATTAAGCAATCCCAACCAGGTGGTAGCAATCAAACCATCTTCTGGATACACAAAAACCTAACCAAACCTTAAGAAGTAATCAAATCTTTATATACAGAAACCTATAATTTGGAAATATACAATAATAAACTAAAATAATTCATCCAAAAATCATCAATCTGTATCAAGTTTGTTAAAGGAGCCTTCGATCCCGCCGAAGAAGTCGGTTATGGATTTCGGTTTTCCCGGTCTCAACGTTTCCACAACCAGTTTCTTATTTTCCATCACAAAGTAATCCTCGTTTGCTTTCAATTTTGCTGGAATGTCTTGTGGAAATTACGATATAATCTATAAATCATATAGAAAAATATGCCTTGCTCTTGCTAACCTTTTAATGCTTATCGGCTCAGAAAATGTTTACAAATAAGCTTACACATTTAAGAAAACCAAAAAAACAACATTATAAATGTAAGAGGCTCTAATCCTAATTGGTATTGTGTCGCAGACTGAGGAGACTGGTACATGAGGTGTTTTAGAACAGTATTGATTAATATTAAAAAAAAAAAAGATTTGATTTTAATACCAACCCCTAGCTTGCTTACAGGTTATGTACTGTCCACCAGCTTCCTTTGGTAAAGCTTCTAACGGCATAAAATGCTCAATAGTCTGTGATCCGATCTAATGAATTATAAAAGTGTACAGCAATTCCTCCTTCAAAAATGGCTTAATTATCATCAAAAGTTTGTCCATAAGTGATGGTGCATTGAGGAAATGTAGTTATTTTATTTTCATAAACATTGCTTCCTGTGAATTAAGTGTACATTGAGCAAGTTACTGTGAACCTAAAAGCCTTATTGTGGAAGGTGGATTATTGTTTGCATTCTTACAAACTACATATAAAGCTGATTTTTTATTTACAGACAGTTGAATATTTCCGCCCTTCTTTCTACTGTTTGTATAAATTTATATGTATACAAATACATATTACTTGCGTGTAAGCCACAAATTCGATATTCTCTTTCTTCTTGCATTTTCGAAATGGAAGACTACTACGTGTAAATATTGCTTGATGTATTTCTCACTAATAAGACCTATGACCTTCGCCGTTTATAAAATATTTCAGTAAGCCATTGTAGTGAGAAAAGAAAATAAACGTTACCACGTGATTTGAATCGCTTTATCACCGTTAAATTAGGCACTACGCTGGAGTTTTACATAATCACTTCAATTCAACCTAGACTAATGGCTAAATATAAAATAATTATTGAAACATTGCAGCTTTTTTGGTAAAAATGAAACATAACCAACAACGGCACACATTCCGAATAACTGAAATGTCTATGATAAAGTACCTGAAGATGTCCGCAAGAAAACATTTCCTGCTATCGTAATCAATGAGGCGGTGGTAAGATATCGTAAAGTCGTCATACGAGGCCTTTCTCATAATAAGTTACTATAGTAGTGCTCGTAAAATAAATTATTTATATTATATTAAACAGACATGTATTTTTTATTAATAAGGCCAACAAACGAGTAAGTGACTCATCTGAAGGTAAGCGATCACCGCCGCCCACGATTTTGAAAGCCACGCATTTGCTCCCGCGTCTGAATGGGCCGGCCGAATGGAATGGGCCGGGAACCGAATAGGAGTAACGACCTCGCAGAAAATCGGCGTCATGTGGAAGTGTTTTGCTTCTGCGTTTCGCCCGGTGAGTGAGGTGGCTGGTGGCCCATCCCCTCTCCCACTCCTACCTCTAGCTCCATCCGCTTCCTTCTTTCTTTCCTCTCCCGCAACCTCTCTCACTGCTCCTCCTTTCCGCTTTCAAAATCTCCCTCCTTTAAGGCTGGCAACGCTTTTGCATTTTTTATAATATTGCACATGTCCATGGAAAGCCTATTATATTAAAAAAATTGAATTGAAAAAATGAATTAATTGAAATTTTGCAACATTACAAAACTTACGATGGCAGCTGCTACCGTTGATGAATGGGCCCACTCGAACCGGATAATATTACAACCTATCTACATATGGATTATTCTATATAAAAGTTTTAACAGAAAAAGTGTTGCTGCTAATTAATCATAAAAACTTACGTAACGTCCAATGCTCTAAAAACCCGTACATCGTCGACACGCCGGTCTTTAAAGAAGTTGGTGAAGAGCGTCCTCAAGGTGAAGTGAAGGTCGAGAACTTGTTTCGTCACTTCGGATGACTGAATGCACGAGTGATATGCGAGAATTAGCTCCAAGTCTAAAAATATAACATTACATGTTACATTAAGGCTAAGGTCGTTACCAACTATGCAGTTCATCGCTGTTAACTTAAAATTCGCTTCATCCTATTGCAGATACAAACAACTGATTGTTTTAAGTCTTGATGTAATCTCTGTAATATATATCTTTCCTTCCACGTATTTCATATTACTAAAATATAATCTCTATATAAATTAGACGCAAAGAAACATCTTAAAGCTTTTACCAGTACTCACACCTATTGCCGGTAAAAGGTGTTCTTCACTTTATGGAAATTGACATAACTAGCTTCCTCGTACAAGCGTGCCTATGACCCGTACGGTTATAATTGCAATGCCCCCTTTAAAAGTGCCGTCTATAAATCTTAAGACACTGATGCGAAAGGTACACATATGTTTAGTTTTATATAATGAAATAGGATCTTTATTAAGAAAAATCTCATTTTGTCTTGTTACATTCCTGAGGTCACCACCAATCATTTCTTGACAAATACTTTAATGGTAGTATACGGAGATATTACGGTTGATTTACTTGTGCAGAATATGCTTCTACAGTAATCTCTTTAGTCTGATAATAGTAATTTAGACACTTACTACTAACCGGTCATTTGACGAATGACGCGTAAATACAGTGCTAACATTTTCTACTTGACGACGAAACATGTTTTCTGTATAACGATTAAGGCAATCACTCAACATTAATAATTGCTATCTTCTGGTCCCTTTTCTATATGTACAGAATTACAATTATTTTTTATATGTACAGAAATTATATAATTATAAGTTATATAATTTGAGTACTTGCTAATATAAGAATAAATCAATAAAAAAGTTATTAATGATAAAATTATATTATTCACTTTAATAATGATTTTCCCTCGGGGGTTATGAGAGTAAAAGGAAGAGTGAGTGCACGAATTTACGTAGACCTGTGTCTACGTAAACTCATTCACTCAACTTCAAAGAAAAGTTCCCGGTTTTCCGATGTCTTAGGGACATTTTTCCGATAGATGAAAGATATTGAAATATCATTAATGATAATAATAATGTTATTATTATTATCATTAATGATATTTATTTATTGCATATAATTAAGTACCATACTTAATAGAATAAGAATATAAAGATTTTTTTTTAAAGTTTTTTCACTTTTAATGGTTTTACAACATATTTTATTTTACAATTTTGGACACAACACCCCCTAAATGTTTGCTTTTTTTTCAAGTACATTCTGAATGCAGTAAAGAATGGTTTACAAGTTCTGCAAAAATTTCTCTCAGTTCTTAGTTCATCATCTAACAAGAAAATATTTTCGTCGTCTATTCCATCCATAATTTCCATAAGATTCACAAGCACGGCATACAGTAGAACAAAAACTTCAAAGAAAAGTTCCCGGTTTTCCGCTACATAGAAAAACCCCGATGAAAAGCATTTCATTTACAAGGACAAGCCACGCCATCTGTCGAAAAATAATAATACTAAATAGTCTCTTTTAATAATGAAAAAACTGTTAAAACATATTGATTTTGTTAATATTTAAGTAATTTAGGATTTTTATCATTTATTTAATTTTATATAGTCGATATTACGATCAATTTTTAGATTCATGGTAACTGAATATATAAAAAAAAGATAACATTTTTTAAATAATATAATTTTGACCATTTCTGCTATATATATATATAATTCTCATACTGAGCTGTCATAATTTTGGATGGTAGATGGGGTTGGGTATCGAGCCACTGCCTTAGTGTTTTTATATGCTCTATATTGATTGCTGCTTTCTTGCACTCTTCTTCCAGAAAGGCAGAGGCATCTTCGTTCTGCATATTTCTGTAACAGACATAGGCCTTTTTACTATAAAAATTATTGAAATAATATATGGCACATTTTTTAAGTGCGCTTCAAGAATTTTTGATGCACGTTGTTAAAATATTTTAATTAATTAAATTAAATGAATTCATTGATCAACTTTTAATTTCATTTTTATTGGGTTTTTTACATGACTATCAGATTGATAGCAAATATACAACTACATCTTTAACGCATACTTTACATTGCCATCATCAGGTCATTTGTTCCCTTTAAACCTTATTGTACTAGGAAATGTTATGAACACCGTTACAGGCATATAAGTTTGGTCGCAGTTCATTTATTCTAGACGCAATTAATGAAATATCAAAGTTGATGTTATAAATAACAATTAAAAGAAAAAAATGTAGTCGCGCGTCCCTTACTTTTTGTTATATGATGATAAAATGTAATTGATAAAACTTTAGATGTATGTATCATATATATGAAAATACCATACAACATGTGTATATATATATATTATATATATACATATATATTTGATAATAATGATCTTTATTTACTTCAAAATTTTTACATTGTATAAAGCAGATTGATAGTCTCCTTTAAGGACACAGTACTTGTGTTAGGAAACTGCACTTCCGATATTTTGACATACATACAAGTATTCTAAAGTTGCTTTGTGCATGTTTGCGTGTGTGTATGCGTTGTGTGTGTGTGTATGTATGTATGTGTGTGTGTGATTGTGTGTGTCTGTGTGTGTGTGTATTCGTGTTCGTGTGTGAG
>DWHO01000986.1:0-16960 GCA_018247575.1 Eurytides lysithous rurik
AGTATGCTCTCTTCTTGAAGGTCCCAATGTCGTATCGGTCCGGAAATACCGCTGGCGACAACCGATTCCACAAGTTGTAATGTGTTTATGAATATTAAGTGCAATATGCAGTACTGCTCATAGTGGCAGGGTTCTTGGTTAGCAGAATTGAACTGAGTGAGCAGTTATGGGCAGATTTGTCTCTCACCACCGGCATCGATAGAGCTGAATTATTCGGTTATCTCACATTTCCTAATATGTATTTCACAAACGTATTTAAAAATGACTCGGCAGTTATTATCATAAACAGTTATTGTACTCAAAGTTAGTGTCAAATATGATTAAACATTACGCGGGTAAAAGCTAGTGTATATATAATTTCGATAATTTATATGCACCAGTTTCTGATTGCGGACTTTTGTTTTTGAAATAAATGGTCGTAGACTAAAAGTACTTTCTTGCCTTGCCCATCTTTTACATTTTTATATCAGTTCGTTTTCCATCGATTTGTTTGACGGTCGTGGTTTTTAAAATGCCGTGTACTCTGGCTATTCGTTAATTCAATCAAATAACTCCCTAGATGTTATTTTCATCTAGTCCTTAAATATATATTTAACAAATATGTTTAGGTTAAATTAAAGTAGAATTATTGTTCTTTTTTATTTTATCTTTTATTAAGTTTCGATTATATAATCAAAGCAAAATATATTTATATAAAGAGGCTTTTACTTTTGAATCGTCATTTTTATATCTCAGTTTTTGAGCAAGCTGACACCGGCATGTAAGGTAGTTCTAATGACAAAACCGGCGAGAAACATAATAGAATCAGACATTCACACATAAAGCTTCTAACAGTATTTTGTTTCCCCTTTATTTTTTATTTACTTGTATGAATATTTGCTATGCGTTAATGTTTTTTTTTTTTAATTTTTTAATGTCATTATTTCATTTATGTCATTTTTATGCCACTAGAAGTGAATTTTCAATATATTTTTTATTTTTTTTTATAATATCGCTGCCTGTCTTTTAAATAAAAATAACTACATTCAAAAATTTCACGAGGACAAACGCCCAGAACCGAAGCAACTATCTATAGTCCGTACAAATATTTGCCCCGGGTGGGAATCGAACCCACGACCTGCGACGCCACAGCCAATAGCTTAGCAACTGCGCCAAACAGGTCATCGATAGCATTTAATCCGTTCATTTCGTCTTTCTTCTGACACTTAAATAGGAGAAAAGTGCCCTTAAGTATTTAGCTTCAAACTACGCACTAACAGTTTGAAACTGAAATAATGAAAAACGAACATACATGTATAAAAACCTCTCTCAGAACTCTACTTTGTGATACCCTCTA
Organism: Eurytides lysithous rurik; assembly: GCA_018247575.1. Taxonomy (NCBI): domain Eukaryota; kingdom Metazoa; phylum Arthropoda; class Insecta; order Lepidoptera; family Papilionidae; genus Eurytides; species Eurytides lysithous. Next base: position 1,337 of record DWHO01000986.1, read on the forward strand.
AAGTACAGAATAGTTTCTTTACTATTTTCGTATGGAGAATACTTAAGAAAAAAATGTGTTAAATAATGGGTAAAATAAATAACTCATAAATTCTATAATATAACTTTTATTGTTCCTTATAAATTTTCTTACAATCAGGAAGAACATGATTCGCAGTTTGTTGGGTTGTTTGCCCGACGCATGTATGGTAAGTAGGTACATAACTTGAAAACATAAACTTCTAAAAATTACTTACAAACTAAAAACTTTTAGTACATTTAATAACTATGAGATAAATCCAACTTACATTTTATACAGATAACATATGCATTATAGGTTCAAAAAGCAAAAAAAAAGTAACATAAAACTACGACTTAATTATATCTACAACCTTTATGGAAGAGCTAAATGTCTTTTTAAAATTTAATTTTTTTTTGTATTTATTTTATCTACCAAATATACACAAACAAATAGTTACAAATAAATAATCTTCTACATAGGAAACGCCTAAGTCAACAGCTGGGGTTTTATTGGAGAGTAAAAAAATATTTTAGGAAACTGGAAAGCACCACTTTTATAGTTACGAGCATAAATCTCTTATGCACAGTTTTCACATTGCCGATTTTATCAATTGAAAATACGCCGAGTATTTTAAAAGCGTAAAAAAAATCAAATAACTTTCTCCGGCATACATTAATCCTAGGGAAAAACCATTCATACCCAATAAATCAGTCATTGGAAACCAAAAAGGCCGATTATATAACTGATAGTTTAAAAGTACGATTTCTACAAAACAACCAAAAACATACAGAAATTGATTAAAAAAATAGAAAACAATGTTAATTTACGCGACCTCAGCAAATAATAACAATTATCTGTTAAAAAAAATTGGTAATTTATTGGCTATCATAAATTTGTCTAAAACCGTGTCGCGATAAAAGCTTCACCTACAAAAACGTTTTCGAAAAATAACTCTTTGGGCTATAAACAGAAAGTCCTGAATATTCCTATACCGAGTCGGTTCCGTCTAGTCAGTTGCTGTAACAAGTCTGTCTGACGCCAGCTAAGATTACGCTGAATTCATCTTCCGGCCTAACTTCAGTCCCTGGGGCTGGAGGAGCGTAAGAACCAGGAGGTGGAGCTCCAGTGATGACAGTCGGGTACGGCGAGGCGTACATCCTCTCTGAACAATATTCTTGACCGGGCGCGCCTTCACCGCAATAGGGTCTATAGCCCTGTTGTTCGTACCGGTATTGCTGATGTTGCTCCATCGTGCCCTCAGCGCCGTACTCCAAATACTTGTCTAACTCTCTGGCGTCCACATCGCTTTCCGGCGAACCAGTCCTTATTTCTGGACGCGTCTGGATATAGCCCTGTTCCGATTCGGCCTGACTCGACGGTGGCTCCTCGGAGAAATAATTCCCGCCGGCGTCGTACTCGGTCTTCGGCTGCTCCGGATAATGAGCCACGTAGGACTCCTCGGTTTTGTACATTTGCTCGTATTGCTCGTACGGGTGGTACTGAATGTTGTAATCGGAGTTGAGCGAACCGCTCGCAGCTGACGATACTCTGGGGGCCGACGTGCCCAAAGTTTGTTGGTCTTGCGACGTGGCGACTGGCGGGAAGAAGGTACCCGTCACGAGTGGCGGCTGCTCGGCCAGGGTCCTTTGAGTGCACATCACGTACATTCCGTTCGCCATGCCCATAGCGGCGACCGGTGCCGGAGAGAAGGAGCCTGGAGTCCTGAACTTGTAGGAATAAGAGTCCGAGATGGACGCGGCGTTGATAGCTCTTCGCCGCTCCTCATATTGAAAGTTCTCTTTTTCGTTTTCGACTGGTGACGCATCGGGAGTGGGGAGGGGAGCTTCGGCGGGCGCGCTCCTCCTGCCCTGTGGTTCTGGGGACCTTGCGGGCGAGGATTCCGGAGTTTGAACGTGCCCGTTGAACTGATTGGCCTGATAGTCGGAGGCTAGAGGCGAAGTGCGGTAAGGCGAGAAACCAGCGGCGGGGTTGTGAGAGAAGCGGGTGTCTGGTGAATCTGTTCCGGTGGCGTACGGAGATCCTAAAGCGGCAGAAGTCGGTGGCGCGCTCGCAGGCGCTGCTGGTTGGTTTGGCCTGGTCTTGTTCTGCTTCCTCCTCCGAGGGCGGTATTTGTAGTTAGGATGCTCGGTCATGTGGATCACACGGAGACGTTCGGCCTCCTCGACGTACGGCCGTCTGTCTTGGGGCGTCAGCGATCGCCATTTTTTACCTGGAAAATGAAAACGACATATTGAATGTCTTGTCATAAAGTTCATCGATATCTATGGCGAGAAAAAATTACGAAGTAACGAAAAGCATTCTCGTCATTTCGTGTATATCATTAGAATTATTTTATTATTACATTTAACAGTTTTATATACGCTTATGGACCAAAAAGAAAAAAAAACTAGAAACTACAAGGGGATTATTATGATTAGATCAGAAGTCAACATTTGTTGTGATCATAATAATAAAGGTCCGATGATTTGAATTATTATAAGAATTACGAATTCTCTTTGAAATGATTTAAATTTATAAAATATAAATTATTAAATTTACCACATTTTAGCTCGTTTTAATTGATTTATAGATTGGTTATAGATCAGCTAATAAGCAAAATTCGTACTATAGTTGCCGTTCCACGAATAAGAAACACGCCCCTGTTAATGTCAAATTACACACGCATACACAATAACAACACACGCCATTGTTTCGGCAGTTCTCAACGCAAGTAGCGGCTTATCTGGACAGGTAGTTTGTCACAAGTAACCAAGTAGCTGAATATAAAAATATGAAACCTAATACCACGATTCATTACTAATATACCGTGACAACGACTAGATAACATTCCCGAGAGTAACATTAGAGGTATTTTATAAAGGCAAAATAGAAGCCGTCTGTCTCGGGGTCAAGCTAAATAATCACACTGGTGTTTTATCAAATAACTATAAAACACCTAGAGAGAGCTCTCCATAAATTACCCTACGCCCGTTCCGATCGACTGATCGGCGACCCTCTGCATTGTGAACTTTATTTTGTACAGGATAAGAGACCTTTTCGAGTCTACGTAATAGTGTGAGGTTCAGAGAGGAATTATCGAGAGCCTGGGCAATCTTTAAGGATATTTATCAACGCGACACTACTTGCTACTGGCAAAACAAACAACTTCACTTTAAGTGATGGGCGTTTGTCGATATGATTATAAATAATGTGTCGATTAAATCCTGCACGTTCCTATTTTATATTTAAAATTTTATAAAAAGGAAAAATATATTGCTGGTTTTTATTAAAAAAATACAAATTACATTCGATACTTAACATTTTTAAAGACACTACAAGACACTACTTTACACACACTATAATACTTTGTAGGGGCTTCATTTTTATTAAAATATTTTTTAAGCGTATTGAATCGCTCACATTTTTAGTAAAAATTCAATGTTCTGTACGAAAAAAAATGTAAGTCAGGTAAGTTCAACCTGTTTGAATGATGTCAAATGTCAAGTTGACAAATGGCGGGAAGGGGCTCCTGTAGTGAGGCGTCAGTCCATTAGTGTTTGCCCCTTATAAGTAATATCGGTATTATTCTTATCGATAGCGATCGAGTAATTAATGATTTATTAGTGATGCTGCGCCGGAATTAGCCGTGTAAAGAATTCGAAGCTGATCAATTTATCATAGTAACTTTACGAAGCATGTGTGATGTACTGAATGGTGAATAAATAACAAATAACTATTACTTTTTTCTGGCAGTTTATTACGAAATCTGTATTTTTGGTATAAATTAATGAAATTGTATATTTCTAACTATCAAATATATGTCACATTTACAGTTTCTTTGCACGGATCTTTTTAATTGTGTTTATTTCGCCTTTTCTATTTAAAGCACTATTATGAACTGTTTGCAGCAAAACAGGAGATGAAATGTGTTAGAATAACAACAGAAATATAATAATTAGATGTATAGTTGCTAAGATAGATTAGTGGTCAATTAAAAACGAACCATAATATTTCAGTAGTTTTTACAGGTGAAATTAAGAGATAGGTAGACGTATGGACTCCACTAACACCTTCCAGTTGATTTTCCGCAGCACTAAGCCGCCTAATAGAGCCTCAACAAGATGGGTCACCTACGGGTCGTCGAACCCTCCGTAGATGGATAATTTATTGCCACTCGAGTACTGCTAACTTAATATACAGTGTTATTCACCAATGTTCAGTGAGTTATTGTACCTCCTTATTAGTAGCGAGACATTCTTGACTCTTTGTGTTTGAACGTATAGTGATTTCTTCATTTTGTTGATCTACCATCGTTTATATCGTTTTGTTTTTTATTTGGTTAAGTCATCGCTTATTTCGCTGTTTATATTTCATAGATATTATTTATTGCACAAATATATAAATATTTCAGACGTTGATTATGGATTAAAAAGGACAATGTGTATAGTTGCGTTTTGTTAAGGTACGCTTATCTATTAATATTCGTGATATGTAGTGATTATTTTTTTATTAAATGCTTCTAGATTCTTCTAGAAACTTCTACTTGATGCGATCGCGGTACTATTTGTGTTAAAGCTGTCATCGTTTGAAACTGCAATGAAATAAACTGGGAAAAAAAAAGGAGTAGCAAACGCTGTACCGGCTCATTCGGATAATAAATACATATGAGCTTGACATTTTAATATTAATAAAACTGGGATAGAGAGATATGCAGGCGTTATAACTGATGACATCAGTAAATCTCCAATATTGTTAACTTATGTATTTAAAATAATTTGACGAAATAAATCTGTGTGTTTGGCAAAAAGTGTTTTTTCTTCTTCGGTAAAACATTTCTCAGAAAACCACCCCGGTTTTGGCTGGCTTTTATCGTTGGCGTTAATAAATGACAAGTCATTAAGCTAAGGGTGAAGCCCGCTGGGGTTTGAAGGATCCCATGCACCGATCTCGTACAATGACACGGATCAATCAATGTGACTCTTGGGCAGTTTTTATTCCGTTTCGTGGCGGAGATATGCACAGTTTTATCGCGACCCCACTATTGGTCGACAGCGAGATGAAGTCGATAGATATCGAGCAGCTTTTATGGTGGAGTTTCATTACAATGCATTGCCACGCATTTATTTTTTGTAAACTCACAGTATGGTTGAGATTTTTTTATATATATACAAATATCGGTGGCGGTACTACCATACAAGCCCAAAAACCCGGCTTGTAGGGCAAGGAAAGGAGTAAAATCTATGTCCCTTTTCTATCCCGAATAACTTATTTTTAAATTTGAGCATTGCGGGAATTATGTGCTAATTAAGATTTATTAATTTTGCTTCTTAGTAGGGCAAGCAGGTCTTTGGGCTTGTGTGGTAGTAGTAGATAAATATCTATATACTGCGTGGTAGTTTTGACATTTGCCAGTTTTGTTTTCTTTCGACGTTCCATATATTTTACATGCCCACTGAATTGAGTTTCAAGTATCTTACTTTGACACTCAAAGCCAAAATATACAAATGTGTCAGTGAGTTGATCGCATTAACTCAATATAATTCAAGAAATTTTAGAATATTAAAGACATACGGGAGCAGCAGCAATAGAAGGATTTAAAAAAAATTGTCTAAACAAAAGTGGGCAACAGATACTACAACTTTGTTGGTTTGTTCTTCTTGTACAAAATAACGGATCTACGGATCGATGTGTGTGTTTTTGGCATCGATAAAGTGTTTGGGATGAAGGGTAACATAAATTAATTACTATCTCAAAAATTGCACAAATTAGACAAAGATTTCTTCGAAGCTACGGGTACATTGTCATAAAACTAGATCGAATATAACTATATCTTTATTGAATAAAACATATTAAGGAATATCATTTCACAGATGTCAATGTTATTATTGTACGTTAATAATGTAGATAAGGTTTTAGTGGTTGTGAAATAAGTTTGAATAAATAATTGAAATCGTGCATTTGATATATTTTTTCCGTAAGTTTTTTCTAGAATAATCGGGCGTTCATGAACTATGAACCTTAAAAGCTAGTAGAGAATATCAAATACACATCTTATGCATATTCGTTGTACATATCAGCTGGATTATTCTACACACATCGAAAACATTTCAACATCTAGTTTACATTGTATACGATACATTTACATTTAATTATTTTATTTTATTTACACTATAACTAATTGAATTATTCAGACGTACTTAAAACTTTTGTAAAGAAATTCGAAATCAGAATACCGACCATCGGCCTCCACACGAAGAATTTGAATCGAGCTGTGATTATCTTAAACAATTCCCCCGCATCATTAGATTCATTAATGATGTCGATCTAATTAATGATACGACGAGCCTGCGCCGGCGGGGCGACGGCCGGCTATGTGTCATAACATATTTGATCGATTGCCATCATTAAACTGTTATCATTAGCTTTATATCTATTCGTCTTTTTATGTTCAGCTTCTGGCTTTTACAGAGTAAAGTGAGGACAGAATGTTTTTAACCGGTGATCATTAATGAGAATTGTTTTTGACATTCATCTCGTATCTTTCTTTTCTAGTTCAAGTTCTTGGTTTTTAATAGTAACTAATATTACTTCAACATGTTTCATTTGAAAAAAAAAATGCTGAAACTGTTTCGAATAATTTCACAATGCAAGCAATGCAATTTATAATTTGAAATTTTACGTCAAGTGGATCTATGATATAAATTATTAATTAAGCCCGCAAGTTCATTCTATATTTGCAAAACTCAGACATGTATTCGATTTATTAATTATCCACAAATTTAATATTACTGGCAAATAAAGGATATGACATATAAAGGATAATATTATGGAATGGAAACGTAAATATTTAATACACCTTTACAATTGGTGTTACTTTTCTAACAGTATATATTCATTGTTGATTGAATCTTTACAATGAAGTCAGTTACAATATTTGGTTAATCTATAAACGCTATTTGTTTACTGCACAATTACTACACGTTTAGTGCTTTAGCAGTGGTTATTTGAAAACTTTTGCGTTGTTTCCTGATGAGACTTGAGGCGGGTGTCATATCGTTTCGTCGCCAAAAAAGCCGTCCCGAAACCACCGAACGCATAAGTCGAATAAGCCTAGTGTTACAAAGCGCCGGTAGATGGCGGCCTCGATTTTTTCCGCGCCGACGGATGTCGAAGAGCACGCGCTGCATTCGAAATTCGAAATTTCTGCCATTCCCCTCTATCCGGAACGTTCGCGATACGCCCCTCTCTTTCTAGCAAAATATTTTTTTTGCATTTCGATTCCGAGTGCGTGGTCATTTTTGTCGTTTTTTTTTTCGTTCGCCTACGGCTGCCTGTCCTCGAAGTACGGGACAGTGGCAGGGCTCCGTTTGTTTTATTGCGATTATAAAGTATGTAAGCATTTGTTCGTAATTATTCGCCGTAGCGACTGTCAGTGGCGATTTAAATCTTTAATATGTTTTGCATATATAATACGGACCGAAAGAATGACCGCTTGCATTAGTAATTTATGTTTTTTACTTTATTTTATGCCTATAAATGTTAATTTATTTACGCCATAACCTGCCTTTACTAACTCATAATTACATTAGCGGAAACTTCTGATCTTTGTTTTTTTTAATTTTTTTATTATTGACATTGTTTTTATGAAGTATTTCATTTTTCCTTTTAAATATTTATTATTAATTTTACCCTTTAGCAATTTTTTTAATACTACTAATGTTGGACATATCTGCTTTTTCGATATACTGTGTATATATTCGTATATTACGAACAGAACTGAGTTACGCGTCTTATCGTATTCAATTTAAACCATATAAATTGATACAACATTAATACAATATTATAAGTTTTACTACACTATATACTATTATATTTTTTTTATTTCATTGAATTATTATCAAATAAGGAGTAGATTTGAGGATAAGCCACTAATAGTTTCGAGACAATAGACTTTTTTAAAAATTTCATAGCTTTGAATTGATTAAATTGTAAACATAACCTTGTTTCTGCGGCTTCGAGCACAACAGTTATATGTGTTAGTCATAATCATACGCCGAAAATTGTTACGCGGAGCATTTGAATTTCATAACTGGTAGCTACTGCGGAATTCGCTAGAGGTGAAATCAATACATTGCCAGCAGTGGCGGTACTACCATACATACCGAAAAGCCCTGCTTCACCTTAGTAGGGCAAGCCGGGCTCCTGGGCTTGTATGGTAGTACCGCCACTGATTGCAAGTTATTTTACCTGGCAGTAAACGAGCACCAATGTTTTTTGATTAAAAGGGGAATATTTTTATGGGTTAGGAGGCAAACGTTCAAGCAGCTCACGCAAGCGATCACCGTCGCCCAGGACATGCTGTCAGGGAAAGGGATATATCTTAAATCTCTGGATGACTTACGATGCAAGCGTGTTGTTTACCATCGGGCGCATCATCTCTTGAAAGAATTTAGCTGAAGCAAAGCGTTGTGGAAAAATATCCGCTCTGTGTCGTGGCGTCGCGAAAAACTTTCCGCATAGTTCGCTTCCTCAACAGCGCGGTTTTCACACAATGCTCGCGCAAAAAGATAGTGGGTATTCACTTTGCGACTTCGGCTGAGCAGTAACTACGACTTAGTGTTACAGCCCGTCGGATGCCGGCGTGGCGTTTTTTACCGCGCATTCCGCGAAGCGAGCGACGCAATAAAATCGCAAAGCTGCCGAAATCCATAAAGGAGGCTTCATTCGGTCGGGAGGACTTTTATATTGGCGGAAACGAATGTCGTGTGTCCTTGGGGTGCATGGTGAAAGCGGTAGCGTTTTACCAAAATTTATCGTCGCTAAAGACGTCTCGCCCCGGCATTATAATTGATCACATCGATTGTTGATATATTAGATATTATTTTCCATGGTTAAAATTAAACTAATTTTCGGGTTTTCCCGCGTTTTTAATTTCCGACGTTCCGTAAACTTTACGGACTTATTGGTCACGGGACAGATTGATTGATGTAAACCAACTAAGATGGGAAAGAATCTGTAAATTAGTACCACTTCAACAATATCGAGTATCCAGGGAAACAGGAGAAATTATTACTATCTCTCATCACAAAAGTACATGAACTTTATGATGAGAAATAGTATACATTTTCGGTATTTTTTTTTAGTTTGTGTACAATTTTAATTATCTAAGCGAGGTTTGCAATGACGCCGTAATTTTGTCGATATTATGGTTAATACCTACACTCTTTTTTCATCTTAAAAAAATCCTACACTAGGTCCTACAACAATATCAATGAGGTTCTTATTTAAAAACAAAACATACAAGAAGAGAACTTATTGGTGGACCACACAATTTTTTCTGAAATGCACAATACGAAGTGACTACTTCGGTGTAGCCGAGGTATTTAGACAGCTAGAGTATCATAAGTAGCATAAATAGTCAGATCAGTTCACAGATAAGATTCATATTGATGTCCGTCGATGACGTCACTCTTGGTATGGACAAAATCGCTCGTCGCTTCTGACTCACAACACAAGACAAATGCATATTTTGAGTAATAAACTTTTGTTGCCGTACTAAACCTGAAGCCTCGAGGCGACGCATTGTCGATAGCCAGCGCAAGACGTTACGCGGCACGCCCCTAAGCTATTTCCTCAAGGTATATAATCTATTTTATGTACGGACGCGGTCGAGTAGACACCGTCGAGAGTTAGCTTTGAGGAGATTGTGAGGATTTTTAACACGTTAGCCGGTTATAAAGCTGGACGCTTTCCTCTCTTCTAAAAGTTTATTTTTGCAGCGGCGATAATATTGGACTGCAGGTTGTAATTTTTTGTATTGTCGTGGGAAGCGGTCGCAGAACCTAATGTTTTTGGATTTCTCTTAAAAGAATCTGTATACTCTTGGTACAGTATGGCCACAAAGGGGTTAAAAGAGTAAGTAAAGAAGTTGGCAGGACGTGGTTAGTACTGATTGCATTAGTGGTCAGTTATTCTTAGTTATATAATATTTACTGGATTTTTTTCAATTCCCCGAAATTGTATACTGATAAGGCCGTTGAGTAAATTGCAAGTAAACTAATGCTGCACGGTATTGAATCTGGTTTTGATGGTTATATGCTATGAAATACTTATAATACGACCTTTTTATTCTACTTGATAAATGAACGAGGGTAATCGAAATTGTTTTAATACGTACATACTAGTTTTTATTCTAATAGCGGTTTTTTTTTCAATAAATTATTTTTAAGCACTTCCATTTCTAAGTTATATTTTTCGAAGTGAAATTGAATCTTTGAAATATCAAATTTCTTACGCCAAAAAAGTTATAGCGGTCGTTACGCTGTCTATGTGTTTGTCACTTAAGTAACTGAACGAAGGTTGGTGCGATCAATGTAATTTGTAACTTAAAAACTGAATTTATATTTCAGGACTATATTTACGTTACGTTGCGTCGATTCTATAAACAAGCAGTTTACTAAAACTTACGCTGTTATGAGTTTGATCTATTGCATAACGACATCCAATTACAACGACGTCCAACACTGTCCATTATCAATAAAGGCGCTTACAGTTATTGCAATAAAAAGTTATAAATCATAATTAAGACCGGCATTCAGTGCCTTAAATGCGCTCAATACAAACAACCAGACATACGCTCCGTCCATTCAATTTTCGCTTTATAACTTATATCAGGTATTCCGCGGTGTATCAGGCTCGATGTTTATTTCTCCTAATTTGACTGCATTTCTCTGTTAGTGGTCGTGCCCATTAATCATACGGTTGGCCCGCTCGCACTGCCGCTCACCGAGTCCCTCCGTCCCTGTCCAGCGTGTTAGGATTCGACGCGCGTCCAGCCGATGCTCCGCGCGTGCCGACGGTGTCGTAGTGGTTTTTTTTCGCCCTTCGATTATAAGAAAAACCATAAAAATGAAGTGATCGTTGGAAGTCAACCGCTCGGTGAATAGTCACATTTTAGTTGACATAACAAGGGCGATGTTATTAAGCGTGAAACTTCTACGAGGTGTAGCGGTTAATTTGCAGGTTGGTTGACTTTGGTGAGAGTATAGATCGATACTAAAATTGAATCGCAGAGATTGAAATAGAGTATTCATATCCATCTCTATAATTTTATGCGAACGGAGTAAACAGACTCATCGATTAATTGCTGCTTTTTAACTTTAACAAAAAAGATGTTTTATTTTAATCGTTTCGCTAGTGTTGTAAATGTAAAGAAAATTATTAAGAGTGGTAGGACTCTTGTAGAATCCACCTAGAGTGATGTCACTACATTGCAATTCATTCTACTGCTAAGCAGTAATGCTTAGTCATTACTTTGCTTCGGTTTGAAGGACAATTATTAAAAGGACAGTAATAACTCGGCGCATATCTCATAGAAGCATATCTCATAACACTGAGTGACGAGTGCACCGAACAGGTAAGCAGACTCTGTAAAGCTCTTCGTTGTTATAGGCAAGCGTGTCGCCTTCTATCATCGTCTCGCCATTTTATTTCTTAAAAAGAGGCAGCGCGACTCCGTCTCCTGGATCAACAAGTTTTGTAATAAAATCTATTGTCTTCGTATGTGTGTTACTTAAAAACGTCACAATTAGCGGATTTGTTGCAACTAATTTTATACCAATTCAATTAATTTATTAAAAAAAAAAAAATTTAATTAAAAAGTAAAAAAAGTTACTTTTTTTTTCAACAATAACCGATGTCGAATAAATAAAGCGCATAGACATTTTGACTTATCTTTGCTACGGTCAAAAAAGAACTAAATAGCATCGTTCGCCTAGTCACGGTATTCGGTTTCCTAGTAAATAAATACGTGCTCACGTTTCGTTACAAGTATTTAAATACAACATACCGGATATATTTTTATAATTATTCAATTCTTCAAAGTTATATAACTCTATAAGTTACGTCTGAAAATACCAATTGATCTAAAAATGGCCAATACTTAAAATTCTATAAAAGTACTGCCATAGGAAGAATATTAACAAAGCTATATAAATATTATTTTTAATATTATTCGCAACTTTATATTTATGTAATGTCAATGTTAACAGAATAATAGATAAATTAGCTCTGGGTTTCGAACCGATTTTTTATCACACCTAACGTAGTTACGAATCTGTCGCCAATCATTACCGCTAGTGAAATATTGTCATTTATTGTCTGTAACATCATTGCAGACAATAAATCCACTGTCGACTAGCAGCAAAACGGTGAATTAAAAAGCGAAGAGAAAAAAAAACACTGTCTCTTTGAAAATGTCTTCGCAAGAATAACGCTTTTGCGAACATCATTGGGGAATATAAATTCGTATGTTTGGCGTGACAGTGAAAGGCTCAAGTGCGTCCATACTTATTTGGCGAATCGTAGAAGTTGTGGGGCAGACGTGCGTGGCGTCCGGCTGGACGTCGGAGTCCACGGTTCGTGGTCGTGCGTGGACGGGAGCGAGGGAGGTAAGGCGCGTCGCACGCGCTCATTACCGGGCGTTTATTCGCGCCGCGTGACGCCGCGCGGTCACGTCGCTAGCACGCGCCGATGGGCTGCGTTCCCATTGCGCGGACGACACGAGATTTCGATATCGTTCCACAGGGAGCTTCTAAGTTATAAGCAGGGGACAGCTTTCATCATGGTAGAGTCGGTTTCGTAAAAGATTATATAACGAGCATTGTGGTAGATTCTTTAACAACTTCTCTTGCCCCAAAACTGACCTCTTCATGAAGCTTCCTCATTTACAGAAAACTTTTAAGGCTTAATTTCATTTTGAGGTTAGAGTTGGAAGTAGTTTTGTTAGTAAGTTTAAGGCGTAAGCAACGCAAAATAAAGCGTTTAACTTGGCAAGTTATGTTGGTTATAATTCGTAATCAGCTTGTTACTCGGTGTTGATAAAAAGGAATATAAATAGAACTGATATAGTAAAGGTAACAGTTTCTAATAATAAAAGGACGGTATCCCCTATCGTTAAACGAATGCACCGCGGAAGAGTCAAGAAAATTGGATGTATAAATGCAGTGTTGGTTATAAAGATATGTATTTTCCAGATATAAAGATATGTTTTATTTTGTTGCATAACATGATATTGAAGTATAACTCAGGAATTCGACATAGACTGGTGAAAATTTAGAAGATTCGATTTATATGCACACTGACTAATTTTCCATCTTATATGTCTTATAATTCCCGAATACGAAAAGACTAATTTGGCAATTACTTTTTAAATTAGTCACTTCCTCTATTTTCACAGATAGAATAGAATTTTAATATTTCTTATAACCTACTTAACAAGTAAACAAACAACAACTAACTAAACATACATCAAATAGGAAAATATGTTAAATGTTAGAATGGAAACTAAATATCGATGCATGGCACCGTGCGCGGCTGGCGGCGTATGCCTTGCTTCATTATTACTATTGCCGATACCTTGCCGTCCTATGTTTAATGTTACGTGGTGAAAGAAATATTAAGCGGAATATATCAGCATCATAAAGCTGATATTTAGAATCAAAATACTCATTTCAATAATATTATTAAATGAGTTTGTTTTATTACACCGATTATGTTTCCGGTAATGTAGCAGAAGTAAAATATCGTCGAATGAAAACAGTGGAACGCGTTGATGTCTTATCTTCGGCGAAAACGTGCGACGGGAAGATTTTGTGGACGATAGAGCCAACACATGACTTTTTATTATTTTTTCCTTGCTCTTTTTTTGTAACATAATATAGAATTATTTTTGTTGTCTCTCTTATATTATCTTCTTTCATTGTGAAGTGAAAACTTTTTCGAAAAAAGTCACTCATTAATTAATTAAAAACATAAATAACGAAATTAATCGGGAGACTGCAGCAAAAAAGACAATGTTATTGTCAACAGTATAGTATCGTTATATTATCTTGGTATATGCAACGTGTGCAAGTAATAGAACGTATAGTCGAAACTTTCATCGAAAATTGTGGGTGATAACAACAGTAAATATGATGGAAGTCACCATTTGTTAAATTTGCCAATATCATTTTTAGAAAGTAGTAGAACTCTTTTGTAGAGTCCGCCTAGAGACGTCACTGAATTGCCAATTGCTCTAACGCCATGCAGTATTCCCGTTTGAAGCACAATGTTTCCATTGTGGGCTGGACACCAAATTTCAGGACACACTACATGCCACCAAGGAGAGACATAAATGACATCGTCAGGAAATTAGCAAATTCCGCGACAGAGAATCACGACCCTCAGTAATGAGGAAAATAACGCGAGGAGGAAGAGGAGGAATTTCTATTGTAATCACTGGGCATAAAGACGTAACAAGTTAAATCTCTCAATGGCGAGGGCAGCACAAGTCCAAGAAGGTTCTGTGTGGCGCTGAGGTGATACAGGCTGGCGTGCTCACCATCTGGCCCACGTCTCATCTGGTCTTTATCTCATAAAATAAATCAGCTTGAGGTGGCAACAACACGCGGTTCCGTAGCGTGACGTCACTGTCACACGTGTTTCCAGGGAGCCGAAAGTTCGTTACGGACGGGGTCCTAGGTCGGTTCGGGGAAGCGGCGTATGGTCAAAGGCCTACGCTCGCGCATTAGCATTCAGCGTAGCGCGCCGCCGACCGGCGACTGCTCTAACCACTAGATACGCTTTTATCAATTCCGACGTCTAATCCGATCAAATCATTACTTACTATTTAACATGTTGATCGACCGTTCGTCTTGATTTACACAAATCAACCTACTCATTAGCAAGTAACTTGTTATTGTTAGCAATTTATAGTAGTCAAGATTACAAAGAAAATTGTTTTTATCAGAACACACCGTGTTTAAGGAAGGGTAATGAATTTCACAGTGTACGTTTGCATGCATGTAAGTATGGAAATTCAATCGTAACTGAGTATGTACTGCACCAATTTTAATAGGAATATAAATATTTATAGTTTTAAAGAAATTTTCATTAAAAATTCGGTACCACAAATGGTTAACATGGAGGAACACTGAAACATTTGTTAACATCATATGTACTTTAAGAAATAAAAGTTATTTTATTCTATAGCATATGCAGGCATATATTTCATCGTTAGCTGAGGTAGTGGGTACGGACATTTAAGTTGAACAATAAACGGGTATGCGGAATATTTTGACACGATAGCAGATACTGGGTCTTAGTTCAGAGCTCATATTTAATTCAAAAGCGCATCGCAACGGCTCAATTGGTAGCAACAGATAGGGCCAATCGTGAATTTCATACTCACGAACGTTGGATAAATTTGGTTTGAATATTGGGTAAAGAAATGGTCGTTTAAATAAAATATAAAGGAACTCTATACATAAAGGATAAGAGATTAACAGTTAAGTTCCAAAAGAAGAAATAAAAAATTAGAATTGCATTCGAGAATGTTGCTTTCAGTTATGGGCATGTATGTGTATTTTTACTATTAGGCATTTTGACTTGCTCGCCAAAACTTTATCAAAAACATCGTTTTTTTAGACAGCGAACCGTTTATGTCGCTTATATCTGATCAATATAATAATTGAAGAATTGAAATTAATGCAAAAACAATAAATCCTGCCGTGGGGGGGGGGGGGGGGGGGGGGGGGGGGGGGGGGGGGGGGGGGGGGGGGGGGGGGGGGGGGGGGGGGGGGGGGG